>OZ038395.1:11004797-11009797 GCA_964036045.1 Eutreptiella sp. 'Long Island Sound 2002'
CTCTCGCTCCCTCCCTCTCTCTCTCCCTCCCTCCCTCTCTCTCTCTCTCTCCCCCCCCCTCTCTCTCTCTCTCTCTCGCTCCCTCCCTCTCTCTCTCCCTCCCTCCCTCTCTCTCTCTCTCTCCCCCCCTCTCTCTCTCTCGCTCTCGCTCTCGCTCTCTCCTGTCAGGCCATTTCCAGGCCAACCTCGTGTGGAACGGGGCAGGGACTAAAAAGAAAAAGACGAGGATGTGCACCGCCCTTCAATGAAAATTCATTTGTCAAATTCTATTGCCCATTGGCAAGGCCCCTGGAAGAGAGAGGGAGCACAGTCAGTCAATCCGTCAGCCCCCCCAGCCCCGTCGACCAGAGCAGTGACGACCAGTACGGTCATGCAGGAGGGTCACCGGTGCCGAAAAAGCGCAGTCGAGGAGCGGGGGTGGTCACGACAAAGATCAGACCGCAACTTTGCAAAACGGACCCTCACCATCGGCGTACACGGGCACCAATGCGACCGGCCATAAAGCAGCGGATACGGAGCTCACATATGCCCCCGTGTCACAGGCATATGGTCTTCGCCACAAACTTCAGTTCAATGTTTGACCTGCTGCTTTGCAGTACCCCTCAAGCGTGGGCCGAATGCTGCCTTGAGCTCACCGCAGTCAGCGCCTATCGAATGTTTCTTGGCCCGTTTGGATAGGCCTACAAACCTACGCGCCCCATTGGGTCGGTTAGGCAGGCATCCCTGAGTTGCAAAAAGCGACGACTCCACGGCAGGCCAACCGGGACCTGGGCTCGAACCCCTGATCTGTGGCGTGTCTATGCAGTGCATTTCCGGTTTGCTGCTTGGCCGTCATCAATATAACCGTTTTCCCAACCGCCCGCTCCCGTTTCCCAATTTACCTCCCTGGGGTTCGAACTGTCCGTACACGGGCACCAATGCGACCGGGGGGGAGGGGGGGGTTGGCATGTCGCCTTGGATTTGTTGTTCTAGTCTGCAGCTGGCGGCGCCAACTGGCCGATCGCCGTTTGCTGCCCATCCCTTCCCTCTCCTGGAATGAAGGTCCACCAAAGCCGCTGTTCTGGTGCGCCGTTTCTGTTTCTCCATCGCCGGCGGGTCGCGTCAACCAAAACACGAAGGATCCATACGGCGTTACCCTTCACCTCCACCACCAACCCGGGGGGAGGGGGGGCTTGCCTCCGCTTTTGAGTTCCCCCTCAGGCTGCGGCAAGCCCCCCCCCCCCCCCACTGTTTGGTGCCCCTGGTAGTGGTGCCGCTCTGACTCCGGAATGGAGATACGCCGCGCCAAACCCAGCGTCCAACCAGGCAATTGCTCGTTGACCCAAAGGGGGGGGGGGGGGCTGGCCAGCCCTGGCCGACCCACCCACCCACACCAGAACAACTTTCCTCAGTGGAAATCCGAAGTTTACTGAAGAAGCCGGAAATTTGAGGACGATTTTCGGCACACAAACTTTTTGGGGGGGGCCTCGCCCCCCTGTGTGACATTCTGGCCTCGCCCCCCCGCTATGGGAAACAGATGCGTGTGCACGACTCTGCGCTGGCGAGCAAAGAACGGTGTTACACGACAAAAGAAAAGGAACAAGAGATCTTCAGTGACATGTCATAGGCGCCTTTGACTGTAGCGAAAGAGACAACGAGGAAACGAGTCTAGTCCACTTCACCTACGGTCCGACGACACCCCCCCCCCGGGTGGGGCGTCCGCCGCAGTTAGCAACAGCCCGCACCAAAGCCTAGGAGTTGGCCTTTGCCGAACTGTAGAGGACGCACTGTCTTCGTGCGTTGCGGTGCTGCAGACGCACCCAGGCCCACGGGCATACCTCCATGGCCCCCACCAACTCCGCCATTGGGCACGGCCTCAGCCAATTCCGGTCGTGCTGCACCACGCAGACGAAGGGGGTGGCCACGTGTTCCAGCCCCCGCCTCACCGCATGGGCAAAGCCGTGCCTCTTCTCCAACGCAACGACGGTGAGGCGGTCCTCCCCCAGCGCAGCGCTGCGGGCCTACAGAACAGCCACACGGGAACCCCCGATCGGACCGACGCGGATGGCCCATGAACGCCGGCGCACCATAACTCGTTGCCCCACCATCCATTTTCAGACTGTACTCTTCCGTGGACGGCTGTGCGCGAAATGTCTCCATCAGAGTCCCGAGGACGCACTCGAAATTGAATGCTACAGACATAAATGAATAAATGAATAAATGAATGAATGAATAAACAAACAAATGAATGAATGAATAAATAATCAAATAAATAAATGAATGAATAAATGAATAAACAAATAAATGAATGAATAATTAATTCAATGAATGAGTGAATAAATGAATGAATGAATGAATAAATAAATGAATGAAGACATGAATGAATGAATAAATGAATGAATGAATAAATGAATGAATGAATAAACTTCTGATGGCTGTGACTGCCCTCGATGGGCGTCTCTTTACAGCCGCGACCCGTCCTCTCTACTCACCCGACCGCATGGGCGTCTCTCGGACAGGGGGCAGGCGGGCGGTGCACCCCATTCCAAGCCACACCAACCGCGCCACAACCCGCACGACAACAGTGAGATCAATCCTCATCCGACCGCATGCCGATGTTGACTTAATGGCCACGCACACCGCTCGCCGCAGTCCGCGAGGACACGGGGGTTGCTCTGGGCCCCAACGTGGATTCCCCGGCTACCCCCCCCTCTCGGCCGGACTCCTGCTCAGGAGGGCAGCAAATGGGCTGGCGGGTGCCCCGAGGCCATTACGGTGCACCGGCCGCTGCGTATCGGTCCTCCGTGAAGCTGTGGGCAACCCCAGGCAGCCCCGGGACCCATGGGACCGGGGCCGCGTGGGGCACCCCCGTTGCCGCTCCGGGATCTGGCAGCGCCAGCAAAACGGTCTCAACTGCACTACACTACCGCTGTGTACTGCGGGGAGGCTTGTTTGTGCCACCGCCGCTCTCGGCGGCGATGGGGGCGGGGGGATCTCGGCGGCGATGGGGGCGGGGCGCTCTCGGCGGCGGGGGTGGGCGGGGAGCTCTCAGCGGCGCTGGGGGCGGGACGATCTCGGCGGCGGTGGGGGCGGGGCGATCTCGGCGGCTCGGGTGGGCGGGGAGCTCTCAGTGGCGGTGGGGGCGGGACGATCTCGGCGGCGCTGGGGTGGGGCGCTCTCTGCGGACGTAGGCACAGGGCGATCCCGGCCGCGGGGATGGGTGGGGCGCTCTTAGTGGCGGTGGGGGCGGGACGATCTCGGCGGCGATGGGGGTGGGGCGCTCTCGGCCGCGGGGGTGGGTGCGGCGCTCTTAGTGGCGGTGGGGGCGGGGAGCTCTCGGCAACGGTGGGGGGGGCTGAAGTGCTGTGTACTGCGGCAATACCACTACAAAACCAGTTGCACAACCGCAAATGCAGGCGGTTGCAGCATCTCGTCCGGTGCACTGCCGGTGCCGTCCCAATGAGCACCCTCATCGGACGCGGCCGGCGCTGCAGGGGAAGCGGTCAATTCCAGAGAAAAACCCGTGCCGCACCGCTGTGCACTGCCGCGCTGAGCCACGGTGTACTGCCACGTACCGCTGTTGTGCACGGCGGCGACCTCACGTTCGCACTGAGGGCGGCAGCACAGCCGGGGCCGGATCCACAGGCCTGCCGGCCC
The DNA here is from genome assembly GCA_964036045.1 of Eutreptiella sp. 'Long Island Sound 2002'. NCBI lineage: Eukaryota > Euglenozoa > Euglenophyceae > Eutreptiales > Eutreptiaceae > Eutreptiella > Eutreptiella sp. 'Long Island Sound 2002'. The sequence goes on from OZ038395.1 coordinate 11,008,434, forward strand.
ATCGCAACCCCATCACAAACCAAACACGGCGCACCGATACCTGGAGGACGGACTTGTATTCTTCGTACTGACGCGCGCACTCGGCGCCCACCAGCCCGCGTCGGTGCCTCTCCTGCGCCGCGTCGTCCGTCAGAGTGTAGCCATCACACACCAAAACGATCCGACACTGCGCCAGCCCGGGGGCGTGCTCGAAGGAGCTGGTCACCTGCGGCAGGGATTGCTTTCCGTGCACGACACCCTCAAACCCCGTGACCGTGGTCCCATCAAATCATGAAGCGGTCCCAAACCAGAGGGAAAAAAAGCGCACCGGTTGTGGAAAAATGAAGGATTACCCCAACCAACAGGACCTGCCCCTCGAGTAACTCAAAGGAAATGGTCTGTCCCAAGCCCCTGGGCAGTGGGCCACCAGCAGACAGCAGCGACCGCCAGACGCATGCGGCTGACCATCGGCTCCTCGCCAGTCGCCGAATCGCACGCGCACGCCCCCCCCCCGTCCATGTCCAAACAGCGGCAACAGGACCAACAGTCGTGGGAACGACGCCCGGATGACGTTTCGACGCGCCGTTGTTCGCGCGCAGCACAAGAACACGGGGGCTGACTTTGGGGTTGGCTGTGGGGCAACGAGGGAGGCAGGGCTGCCTGAATCGTCCACCAAGTCCCTTGTCAAATGCAACTTGCCACCAAAATCACTTGCAAATCATCCGATGTGCACCGTTACCAAAAAAAAAAAAAGGCCGCCACTTGGATTGCTCCAAAAAGATGTGGCAACAATACCCCCGCGTTGTTTGCACAAGCCGTTGTTTGCCCGGAAGCGGGGTGTTGCCGCACGTCCACGGCGCGGCACCTTTTGGAGGTTTCTGGAGATTTTACTGCGTTGCATTCTCTCACTTTGGGGGAATGTTTGCCCGGCGCGCTACCTTTGTTTTAAGTATCTTATCTCTAGCCCCGAGCTGATCGTCACCTTGGGAAGTCCCCCAAGTAGACTGCACTAGACCGCAAACCTTCCGTGCAAAGCACGTTGCATACGCCAAAATATGAGGATTCAACAACACAAAATGTCACCCCCACCACTTCCAACCACCACCCTTGCCATCGTCATAAACTGGGTGCATAGGATGGGCCAAATCCTTAGACACGGCGGTTGTTTGGTGAGGTGGGGGGGGGAAAGAGGCACGGGTGGGGAATGGTCCAAAAAAGATGCCCGGCGCTCGCCCGGCGCGCTAACGCTCCCCCTTTACCACTGTCCCCCAAAAGGGGGCAGAAAGCACTGCGCATGAAAACACATACAAAAACTTTGCACAGTGCGGGGGCGCAGATGCAGTCGTTGGCTGATTTCGGGGAGCTCTCAAGGGAGCCGTCCGAAA
>OZ038395.1:11017297-11197251 GCA_964036045.1 Eutreptiella sp. 'Long Island Sound 2002'
AGCTGGTCGCTGCTGAGTTTCGGGTGCGACAGCAGCGGATATTACCGAGTGGCACATGGGACGGGGCTGAGTCCTAACGAAACTCAGTCCCCCTGCCGGACACTAGTGGCCTGTCTGTTCCAGAAGTACGCCGAAAGGGCCGCGATGGCTTGGGCCTCCCACGTGGCACGCAGGCCATGCGCCGCGCCCCCGTTGGCGGATCCAGCGACCCTCAACGCCCTCACACCGGCGACTCTGCCGCGGGGGGGTCCAGCTCCGCGCCTTCCGGCGCCCCCTCCGGTGAGACGTCGCCGGGGAAACGGGTGGCGGTCCGTCGCACCGTGATGATGGCGCACGGCAGGCCCCCGTGGTTCATCCGCACGAAGTCCGCGACGGTCCACATCGCGGGCGCCATTCCCGTGCAGGCCCGCACCGCCCACTTGTACTGGTGGGTCAGCACGACGGCGCGGCCGGTGCCGGGGCGCGTCACGCGCGCCAGCTCCCGGAAGGCCACGGGGTAGAACTCCCTCACGCCCGCGTAGCTGCCGATCCGCTTGCCGAAGGGCAGGTCGGCCACGACGACGTCGAGGGCGCCGTCGCGGAACGGCAGGGCCTCGCAGTCGAGCTGCATGACGTCCACCGCCGGCCCCAGGCCGCAGTGCCTCAGGTTGGCCACGGCCATCGGCATGACGCTCAGGCCCACGTCGCCGCAAACGTTGTGCGTCCGGGGCAGGCGGCGGTGCCGCTGCGACACGGCCAGCTCGACGGGGATGGAGGCCGAGCCGCACATCGGGTCGACCACCACGTCCCCGGGCGCGACGCGCGCGCAGCGCAGGAGGCAGTGCGCGATGCAGCCCCGCAGCGTCGTGTGGCCGGCGTGGACGATGTTCCGGCGGCCGAGGCCCTCCGCGGGGCTCAGCCGCACGGACAGCACCAGTTTGCCGCGCTCGACCGCCGGGATCGCCTCCACCGCACAGTCCTTCATCTGCACCTTCCACCGCGTGCGCTCCTCCATCCCGCCCCCGAACCACCGCTGCGCGTCCACCGACGTCCACTGCTGGTCCCCGAGCCGCTTCCCGGTGCACCGGAAGGTCACGTCCTCGAACCGCGTGCCGCACCCCGTCGCCGCCGCCCAGAGCGCGTACCACCGCCGCCAGTCGGCGGCCGCCGCCCACCGCCGCAGCAGCTGCTCCGCCGTCGCGGCGTCCTCCGCGATGCCGTCCCCGCACAGCACCAGCAGGAACGCGCTCTCGATGGTCCGCAGGCTCAGCACCGCGCGCGCGGCGGCGGGGAACTCCTCCGCACCGACCGCCAGGTCAAGGTACACGTTGCCCTGCACCGCCGCGCAGTCCCGCAGCAGCGGGCCGAGGGCGGCGCCGGCCTCCTCCTGCACGAGGTGCTCCAGGCCCGACGGCGTCTTCACGAAGACGCACATGCGACCGTCTTCGGCCGGGGCGACGGCGTGCGGGGCGGCCGGGGCGCTGCCGGCCACGCGGTACCTCTCGAAGATGGACGGAGGGATCAGGCCTTTGGGGGCGTCGCCCCGCGGGACGGCCGGCAGCAGATCCGACATGTCCTTCGGCTTCCTTCGTTTGAGGGTCGGCACACCATCGGTCCGGTCCGCCGGGGTCGGTCGCTTGTTCGTCGGGTCCGGGGGGGTGGCCGCCGCGGTATTGGCGGCGTCCGCAGGATGTGACGCGTTGCTGGGGTCCATCACACCCGCTCTGCCACGGGGGATTGATCTGGGCAGAGGCAGACAAGCCCGCAGGGCATGCAGAGGGCCATGCGCTGCCAAGGAACGCGGGCGACAGGGACACCCGGAGCATCTCTCCCTCCGCCGTGTTGGTGGTCTCCTGTTCAGCATGCCCACCGGACTTGCCACTAGCATCCGCCAAGCCATATACAGTCAGGCGGGGCTGGTCCCTACTGAGCCATGCACTGGATGCAGCAGACTCCTACTGAGTTCTGGATTTGAATGGGGCGGGTATTACTCGGTGGTGCATAGCACAGGGCTGTCTTTTGACGGGACCCGCATTCCTTGCCGGACGCTAGTGGCATGTCTGATGCCGACCCCCTCACAACTCCCTCCTGCATGCGGATGTCCCTGCATGCGGCACCCTGCTGGGTGGATCCGTCACCTCAGGGGCGACAGCGGGCCGCCTTTTGAGCACTTTCGCCGAAATTAGCCCGCTCCGGGACCCCTCGGAAAAGTCCCATGAGATCCCATCCTTTGCCCTCACCTGCTGCCCTGCTCACCCCGGCTACCGAACCCGTGCAAACGGGCAATCAGTGAGCAACACTGCATCTTGAATTTCGATTCCTGACCTTGGACTGCAGACTGAACGTATTCTGTACCCCCCCCCCCCCTGTGCAAGCACGGCTACGGTCCCAAAAAACCAGGCAAAACAGCGATTCAACGCCCAACCCGTGCTTAGACAAGACTGTCTCTGCGTGCGCAGTACGCACGCAGTGCGCACACAGTGCAAGAACTTCCCCCTGGTGTGTGGTGCACTCGTGCACCGCGCAACGCGCAACGCGCAGTGCGGCGTCGGAGGTTTGTGCGCAAAGCGGATGGTGACACCAAATGCTGCGTGACGTTGGGCACTAGGCACCGAATGCAAGGATGGGGTGATGCTACATGTGTGTATGGGTGACAGACGTGAAGTCTATCTGTAGGGGTAATGAAATGAACCAATGCAATCTTTCAACCCCCCCTTTGCAACCCCCCCCCCCCCCTGGGGGTAACCGTCAATGTGACAAAAAAAGCAAAGGAAATACCAGGCGCGGAAGATATTTTTTTTCGGTTCTATTGGAACTGCTGCAGTTTTAGTGCTACCATTGTGTGGTGCAACCCCCCCCACGGGGGGGACCGGCCTGACATTACGGGGGGGATTACAAGGGGGGGCGGGGGTTTATTCCTGTACATCACCCTATGTTGTGCGCACACACTTTCCTTTAGTGTGCATGCCCCTCCATTTCCTGGGCTTTAGGCGCCTTGGCCCTTTCTCTCTGGCAGGCAAACGGCCCCACTGGCAGGGGGTGAGGGCGGCTGCAACCATCAACGCCCGAGGGATGAGACCTCTGGAGGGGCAGACCGCTGTGGCATGCAAACCCGAGGCACCGTGTCCCTACCTACCGCAAAGTGGGTGTAGAGACCTTTCAAGGTTCTGTTCTCCGACACGCCCGGTGCGTGCGGTGCATGTGCAGTGCGATGCGGGCCCCCCTGTACGCACGCCAAGGTACCCCCCCCTCCCCCTTGCGCAAGCACGGCCTTGTCTAAGCACGCGGTGGGCGTTGAACGGCTGTTTTTAGGAATTTTTGGGACCACTGTTTTTGTGGTCCCAGATGCTGGGATACACACCCAAGTAATACCGTTGGTGGTGACCGTATTATTTCCTCGGAATCCATTTCAGAAAAATGAACAATCCAAAAATATTTGACTATTTATGGAAGCACTTTTCCTTGATAGGAAACTAAGGGCACAGGGTCAATGTTCTACCACCAAAAGGTAGCTAGGGTGCGAGTATTTGCCGACATCCAAAACTTCGCACTGCGTGCGCACTGCGTGTGCACTGCGTGCATGGCATTCCCCAGGTACCCGGTGCCGGGTGTGTACGCTGGTGGACCCAACGGTGGATGTCCCAGGAACACGGCTCAGTTTTTTGGAGCACCACATCCCGAGGGGAGCCCAGGGCTGCGCTTGAGGGGGATGGGGACTGCGGGCAGTTCAAAATGACCGCTTCCTGCACGCCGTAGGCGCCGCAGCAGAAGGGTAATTCGCTTTATTTTTTTTTTGGCTGAGACCAAGACGAGCTGGCGTAGCCCGCTCACTTTACAGTACTCGAGATACCCTCTCGGAATCAAGGTTCAGAGCTGTCCAGTGCTGCGATGATCCCACATTGGCTGTGGTAGCGGATCTGACACGTAGTGAGGATTAGCTGAGTCTGAAACCAGGTGATGCAGTGGGAGACTGCCACGCCCGTAGGCTTCCCAGTGTGCGTGAGGCACAATGACTGAAAAGGCTGAAAAGGGCTGGGTCTGAAAGGGGGGAAAGGCAATTAGCTTTCGGATGATCAGCACCGCATTAATTGTCCTCCATTTTGGGTGAAGAAAGTAGGTCAAACGGGCACAATGGCGAGGCCCGACACTCAAAACGGACACAAATGTTGCGCTAGCCCCTCCCCATCCAACAGGACGGTTCACAAAGGATACAATTCCCCCTGTTCCACGTTAAAGCACCCAAACTGTGCGCCGCAGGCCCCGCAGGATTAGCACCCCCAAGACCGTCTGGCACAGGGAGAAGCGGCTGGGGCGGAAGTGATTGTCACGCACAACGCTGGGCAAAGCCGGGGGGGCATAACCCCCCTCACCCCCTGATCCTTCACAAGCCATGTCCCAATGCAGCGGAGGATGTCAATGGATGCGATTGGACTGGCATAAGCGCAGGGCGAGGGTTCCACTTTGGCACGGGAACGGGCGGACGAGTTGAAGCACGAAAGCACCCAAGCCAAACCACCTGCGCAAGGGAGCGCACATTTGGAGTCAGGCCCTCGGAATGACTCGACGACCTGCGGCAAGCCTCGCCAGGCGCGAGATCCACAAAGCGCGTCCCGTCCGGTGGTCCGGTGGCTCAGCCCCGGCCTTGTGCATCATGTCTCAGACGGTGCACCAATTACCACGTGTTCCCGACACCTCGACACCTTGGCACCCAACGGGACATTCACGGGTGTTGTGATGTGGTGTGACCCGCAGCGGCTGCTGCTGATGGGTGAGGGTAGATGGGCCCGGGACAGTGGCGTGTTCCTGTTTTGAGGGGCTCGAACCGGAGACCTCTATTTCAAGCGTCAGGTGCATGACGGCTAAGCTACGCGTCCTCCCGGCGAGGGTGCAGGGACCGCACAGCGCACGGCAGTTTCAACGCGCACGGCTGAGAATGCAGCGACACCCGTTGCCTCGTCTCGCAGAGCTGCACCCCATCAGAGCCCAGACTTCCTCCGACGGATGTCGCAATCGGTGGCCGAAGGGAGGCGGATCTGCTGCCGTGCCGATGGACCCCCTGCATTGACGGTTCTCGATGCCCCGGGGGCACACTGGCGGCGGCGTCACGCGGCTTTGGAAACGACGAACCGCGCAAAGTCCGCCCACGGGGCGCACTCCGCGCCCCACACCTCCGCGCCCTCCGTCATCGAGGGGTCCGGCAGGGTCGACAGCATGTTCACATCGAAGTAGACCGCGGCGCCGGTGGCCGCGTCGACCACGTACTCCACGCTCCCCACGTCCGCACCGCAGTACTCCATGACGGAGACGACGTCCGCGGCGACGTCGTCGGGGCACGCGTGCGCCGCGACTGCGGGGGGGGCGCGCGCGACCTCCTGCGCCGCGCCTGCGTCCCGCCGCTGCAGACTGCACATGCACGTGTTGAAGGACTCCCCCACGTGCACTTTGACCGCCATCTGCACTTTGCCGCCCATGACGAACACGCGGTGCACAACGCCGTCCCGCGGCGCGTGGTACTCCTGCAGCAGCCCCACCCCGTCCGAGCCCAGGTCGGGCTCGGCATCGCGGACGGCGGCCTGCAGCTCCTCCGCCGTGTCGAACCTCCGCACGCCCTGCCCCATCCCGCCGGCATTCGGCTTCAGGAGCAGCGGGAAGCGCAGGTGCGGGGCGGCGTCGCGGATGCCGTCCCCGGACCGCACGACGTGCGTTTTCGGGGTCGCGAGGCCGCAGGCCTGGGGACGGACGGGGGGGGGGGGGGGCGGAGTGCGGGGGAAGGAGGCGGGGCGACGGGGACACGGAGGGAGTATCTGCGCCGCGCGCTACTTGTACGGCGGGTTTACCACCTCCGGTACCCGGAATGGGTTGGCATGTTATCCCCTCCCCAAATGCCCCCGAAGGAGAGCAAACCCTTGTACACAGGACGTGTTGAACGATCCCTTTGCCTAAGCCCATCCGGCGCCTTCCAAACTGAAAATACATAGCATGGCCCCTCGGGAGCCACCACACCGCACCCTCGCTGCAAGAGTGGTATCAAACATGAGCGCCCGGGAGCCTTTTGGAGCGTACCTTTGTATCTCGATGTGAAGAGGGGTCGACGCTAACAAGGGGCGCCAACACAGTGCAGACAATAGAGCACGACACAACCCCCCATTATCCGAAGAAAAGTCAGACGGACGCCCCTTGGGGACGGGGTTCAAAGGGTTTGGGGCAGGTCCATGCCCCCTGCTGTTTCGGGCAAAAGGACATGGCCGTATGAACCCTGCTATCTTGGGGAAGAAGGAACGGGCTGCGCAACCCCTTATCAGGCAGCCGCTTCCCGTGGCCAGGGTGAGGGGCAGTGGCAGGGGAAGGGGCAGTCTGCCCCCATTGTGTTATGTGGGGGCATAGTGCTCTGCCAGCGAAAAGGTTTTTTGTGTTTGTAGGTGCTCGTGTGTGCCGCCCTCCCTGTTACAATGACGAGGGACCCGTGCTTGTTGCGGTCCATGGCAGTGCTAAGGATCAGGGGATAGGAAGGATCCAAGGATGGCAAGGGAGCCACTTCCCATCCTAGAGGATCGCATGCACATTGATTGCAGCCCCATTCTTGAACTTTTCCTTCTTGCCCCTCGCTGGCAGGTTTGCCCGGAATGGGTTGGCTTTTACCCCCTCCCCAAATGCCCCCTGAGGAGAGCAAACCCTTGTACACAGGACGTGTTGAACGATCCCTTTGCCTAAGCCCATCCGGCGCCTTCCAAACTGAAAATACATAGGCTGGCCCCTCGGGAGCAACCACACCGCACCCTTCCTGCAAGAGTGGTATCAAACATGAGCGCCCGGGAGCCTTTTGGAGCGTGCCTTTGTATCTCGATGTGAAGAGGGGTCAACGCTAACAAGGGGCGCCAACACAGTGCAGACAATAGAGCACGACACAACCCCCCATTATCCGAAGAAAAGTCAGACGGACGCCCCTTGGGGATGGGGTTCAAAGGGTTTGGGGCAGGTCCATGCCCCCTGCTGTTTCGGGCAAAAGGACATGGCCGTACGAACCCTGCTATCTTGGGGAAGAAGGAACGGGCTGCGCAACCCCTTATCAGGCAGCCGCTTCCCGTGGCCAGGGTGAGGGGCAGTGGCAGGGGAAGGGGCAGTCTGCCCCCATTGTGTTATGTGGGGGCATAGTGCTCTGCCAGCGAAAAGGTTTTTTGTGTTTGTAGGTGCTCGTGTGTGCCGCCCTCCCTGTTACAATGACGAGGGACCCGTGCTTGTTGCGGTCCATGGCAGTGCTAAGGATCAGGGGATAGGAAGGATCCAAGGATGGCAAGGGAGCCACTTCCCATCCTAGAGGATCGCATGCACATTGATTGCAGCCCCATTCTTGAACTTTTCCTTCTTGCCCCTCGCTGGCAGGTTTGCCCGGAATGGGTTGGCTTTTACCCCCTCCCCAAATGCCCCCGAAGGAGAGCAAACCCTTGTATACAGGACGTGTTGAAAGATCCCTTTGCCTAAGCCCATCCGGCGCCTTCCAAACTGAAAATACATAGCATGGCCCCTTGGGAGCAACCACCGCCCTGGTTTGAGGTCTCCCTGCTGGATTGTCGATTTCCCCTACCCTTGTCCTAATCGCGGAGGGAAATGATAGCTCTTCTGGCCGAGCCACCAAATGATCAACAGCTGCTTGGTCGGGCCAAACGGCTCAATTTCCGCGCCGCACGCACGCCGCATCAAGTGCTCCCCCACTAACTGCTCGAGATTGGCGGTTCACTGCTGGCCAAGGGCTGGCCTTAAGGGGCTGCCCTCAGCCAAAATAGATTACAGCAATTCTTTTTCCGAGCGCCACAAATTCCCCTCCAGCCGCCGGCAGCCACTCTGCAACCCCGATTGGTTATCCTCCGAGCACCGTTGGTTACCGTCCAACCGCTGTCAGTTACCCTCCAACCGCCGTCGGTTACCCTCCCATTGCCGTCGGTTGCCCTCCAACCGCCGCCGGTTACCCTACCCTACAAATGAAAGGAAAAGAGCGGACCCAGCCGTCCTTGAAAGAAAAGGGGGGAAAGAGCCCACAAAGGACCGCCCTTTGGAAGGACAGCCCCCTCGCCAGGGGGGTCAAGGCCAGCGATCTGCGCAACACAAAGGCGCCGTAGCAAACTGTCACGAGCCGCCCGCAGTGCGTTGCCCCCCCGAAGGAATGCTGAGTTAATGCACGTGGGCACAAGACGCGGCCAGCACAAAAACGCAGAAAGAAAATCGGCTCGTCAGTGGCCTAACAGACCATAGGTACCTTTCTGTCACAAGAGCGAGACACAGAGGTGCCAGTGGGCAGGCCACCAACACGCGAAGCAATGGGTCGCAGCGGTACGTTGAGAACCACCGCCAAGCTGGTACCATCGGACCTGAGTTGTTAACTACAATCGACTTCACATATAGTGGGAAACCGTGATCCCCCCTCCCCCCGGGGGCAGAGCCCCGTTCGGATGAGTTCACAGGGATCTAGGAGAGGAGAGAAAACAGAGAGGACAGGAAAATCGTGGCACCAGTCTGCACATATGGCACTGCATGGTCCCGGGTGTGGCATGTGCCAAGAGGCATACGCCGCAGGAGACCACACTGCATGTGTCTAGAGCCAACGGCGAAGGCGGAAGAAGACAGTGTCCCGCGTAGCTGGCAAAAAGTATACGACGTGGCAGCACCAGGCGAGGGTGCTGTCGACGTCCCAGGGTGTTCTGCTGATTATTCGCGGAACCGCCGAGTGTAGCGCGCGCAAAACTGTTGACCGCGGGTACCCGGACAAGCAGGCTAATTGCGCCCAGGAAGCAACACTCAGGAGGCAGCTCGCCCAGGTGTGCAGAAACGGGTGTATGTTGAGGACAGCACTAACGATGATGTTTGATATATGCTTGTGTGCGTGCGCTGGTGGTGACTGCAAGGTAACAGTGTACTTGAGGTGCCATGCGCTGGTGAGGCCAGAGGGCTGAGAATAAACCAGTGGGGGATGGTCACCGTGAATGTGCACTGTGAAACCCATTGCTGTGATGGATGGCTGCATGCACGTCCCTGCACATACCCGATTATCGTCGGTCATGCAATCACAGAGGACGGGGAGGGACCACGTTTCCGACAGCACGTCACAGACATGTTGCATTTCTGTAGAAGCTGTTGGCCCACGGGCGCCAAGGAGAACGTTGTCCCGGAATTGAGCCAGGGATATCGTGTTACCTCGTGGGGTAGACCACAGTGGGTGTCCACGGGGTGAAAAAGTGAGCTGTCCTAGCCGCCTCATCAGGTCCACTCGCGTTTTGGCTCCCCACACTGAGCGCAAATCCGCACTTTGGGCGCTAAAAGGTCCTCCCATTGGGATGGCACCTGTCCTGGACCATAATCTGCCTGATGCCTGGGTGTAAGTGTCGGTTAACAGGGAAAAATACACGAGATGTGCCCCCCCCCCCCCGCCCTAACACGCACCAGGTTCTGGTTCAGGGGGCAAAAGGGCGGAAACACGGGGTCGCTATGTTGGGACAAGCCCGTGTTAGAACAAGGGGGGAGGGGTGGTATGATGCCGTGGGTGTGTTTTGGTCTGCAGCCGGCGGCGCTAATTGGCCGATCGCCACTTACTGCCCCCTTCCTTTGGACCATTACCTCCATCGGCGGCGGTGCCCCTCGGCCTCTCACCGCCCTCTGACCTTCCTCTCCCTCCTTGGCCCAACTCTCCCTCTCTACTTCCCTTTCCTTTCCATTGGGAGGTTTGTGCCCACAGAGCCCCCGGACTGTCCCTGTTTCACTGCTCCGTGTCGGGTCCACACGGAGGAGGGCAACTTCCCTCGCCGTTGGCCGGCTGCGTCCAAGTGGACACCCCCATCCCGGCGGTGGGGGACGTCCCCAACGGCTGCTTTTGATGCTTCTTTCGAGAGGGGGGGTCCATTGGTATGAGGGTGGGGGGGAGGGGCGGGGGGGCTGGGATGTCCACTTGCGGGGTCACTGCCCCCGTGGGGGCACATAACAACCTTCCGCCTGTCCAATCCCGCACCCAGTCCTCCTTGCGGGGGGAGGGGGTTACCAAGGTCACAGGGCGGTGAGAGGCTGATGGGCACCGCCGCCGATGGAGGTAATGGTCCAAAGGAAGGGGGCAGTAAGTGGCGATCGGCCAATTGGCGCCGCCGGCTGCAGACCAAAACACACCCACGGCATCATACCACCCCTCCCCCCTTGTTCTAACACGGGCTTGTCCCAACACAGCGACCCCATGTTTCCGCCCTTTTGCCCCCTGAACCAGAACCTGGTGCGTGTTATCCCCGTGGTCGCCAGAAAGCGCACCTGCAAAGCCGCGTGGTGCAGCACCTTGGACGCGCCGATGCCGTAGCACCGATGGCCATTGACCACGCGCTGCCCGCGGACGTCCATGAGCTGAAGGTACGCCCGCACGAACTTGCAGAGCGCCGGATCCGCCGCGTCGCTGACGCGGTTGACGAGGACGTCCGCCGCCGGGGGCGTGTCCAGGCTCAAGGTGAGGGAGCGGGCGTCCAGCAACTCCACGGCCGCGCCCTGCGCCTCAAGGGCCGCCTGCAGCGCGGTGACCCACCGCTCCTGCATGTGCTGCTGCACCGTCAGAATGGCAATCCGCGGGCCGCGCATCGTGTCTCACATGAGCTGCGGATGGAAGGCGTGGCCAGGGTGGCTGTTACTTGAAATCACAAACAAACCCGGACCGTCCAGGAGCCACCTCAGTGCACAAGTACACAATTGGACGGCACTTGGAGGGCAACCAATGGGAGTTGGGGGGTATCCAACGGCGGTCGGAGGGGAACCGGTGGCGGTGGTACCCCTCCCCCATCCCTTCAGAGCGCAACGCCAAAGTCCCAAACTTTGACGGAAACAACACCTACCGCTGCTCGGACAAGGCAGCGTATTTATAAAGGGCAACGTAGGACGCGGTTCCAAAAGTTGCGGAAACAACACCTGCTGTTGCTCTGAGAAGGGGTTGGGGGAAGAAGGGGTTTCATCATCTGAGCCCCTTTTCCAGACGCCCCCCTTCCCTTCAGGGCTCAAATGTCAGGCAGCCCAAAAGGGTCTGGGACAGACTTGACCCTCGTCTCCGGCCGCCGGATGCGAACGCAACCTCTTGCCGGAGGCTGCGGGATGTGAGTGTTGTTGTGCATCTGGGTTTTAATTGATTGTGTGAGGCTCTCGTCAGGGGTGATGGTCTCCAGGTGTGCCTCCCCTTGTCAAAGTGGTGGGTGGTCGCAAATTTCCAACCCCGCTGCCCTCCCGGAAACTTCTAGTTACACTTCTGAGAGAGTGGTGTTTGCCCTGCAGGAGGTGCCGGATGTGGACCAAACTTCTGCCGGAGGCTGACGGATGTAACCTCATGTTTCTGCCGAAGGCTACCGAAGGTGGCCAAAAATTTTGCCGGAGACTAGGATCAAGTCTGGCCTGGGAGGGGCTCGGAATGGGGGTCTGGGGGTATCCCCACGTACATTACCTCCAAACGATCCCCACAACGTGCTGATCGTTTTGGTGTGTGTATCGTGGGGAAACGGATTGCAGAACATTTTCCGTCCGGGCCGCTTTGGGGCCCGGTTTCCGAGCCATCTTCAAGTGAATGGAATGTCCTGACGTTTGAGCCCCTTTTCCAGCCCATTCACCCATAGGCGCATTTCGCTGCAGTAGGAAAGCAGGTGCAGAGTATGCGAAGCGAGTCCACTGCATCTAAGTCCTATGAACTAAATCCTGGCAGAATTACGTATCATCAGGCACAGAGGACCCCCGCCCCCCCCCCCCTCCCAAGGACGTTACCCCTGCAAGGGCCATGAAGCAACGGATACGGAGCTCGCATTGCCCACGCAAGGGGGGGTAACCAAGCACACCTGCCACAGCAACCCCATGTCAGGCAAAATCACACAGATGGTGCACCCATATCCCCCTCCCCCCCTTGTGCCCCCCCCCCCCCCTCCGCATGGGCACGGGGAACGGTCATCAAGTGGCGGTCCCCGACCCCAAACCCCCAGGTACCGAACGTCAGTAACTCTGAGAGGCTCCGCACTCAGCCAATGCTCAACACTTTACCCCCCCCCCCTTGTATAAGCTACGCCAAAGTACCAAATTAATACGGTCCCTACGCCTACTGTAGCTTGGACAAGGGCGTAGCTTATCCATGAGCGGTGGAAAGTCCAGCGACAGGTCCCCATCGACAGACCCACGCTCTCAAAACGTGCATAGTCATCAATACGGCGGCGAAGCTTATACAAAGGGGGGGGGGGTACTTTAAGTGTGGCATCGCCTGAGGAGTAGTCGGAGCGCGAAGGTTCCGTGTGGACCAGTGCACCTCCGTAGCACTGGGGGACAAAACCTTACCACCTTGCCTACTTCTTGACTCCCTGTGGTTCAGCCATTCAGATTGCCCAAGAAGTGTGTTTCCAGGGAACATAGTGTGCTGCCCGCGGTTGCAGCACACTAAACAGTACCACGGCAGCGTGCTTGCCCCCGAGACACACACCCAACATATCCGCACTCCAAAATTATTGTCCTCCATCATCATCAATCTGTGTGTCGCATGAAATCATCCTCCAAGGCTGGTCATTCGTTTGAGAGATATCTAAAGTCAAGCATATCACTTTAGTTTTGCCTCAGCGGTGACGGAGTTGGGACTCGACACCAGTGTAGAGAACGGACCCCGGGGGCTGGTGGGGGCTGTGCGTCTAAGTCCACGGCCTCCAGTAGAGTCGGCCATAGGCCGTGAGGGCATGCGGGCCCTGAAATTCTCGGACAACAACCTGAACCCAGAAAAAGGGCAAATTGACCCCCCCCCCCCCTCTGCACCCCAACCGTCCAAGCAAAAATGCTGGACGATGATAGAACGAGTGATGGCTTTTCCATTCGAGTTTCCCTTTCCCAGATGCTCATGCAACGCAATTCATCTTTCCCACATCATTCTTGGTGAACACAAACCAACGCACAACACAAAGAACCTGAGAGCGTGGGGCCTACCAGTGGCATGCCAACCCAAAAGACAGCATTACCTTCGCTTAGCTCGCCTTAATTAGCCCCCCCCCCCTTCCCCCAGCCCCCCACGTTGCACCCCCCCCCCCCCTCTCCCTTCACTTCCCTCCCTCCAGTCGGTGAGTGTCTCTGACTGTAAGCCCCCAGCGCCTGTTGTGTTGCCCCGCCGGCGTTCATGGAACACCACCACCCCAGCCCCTGACACGGGTTGCACAAGTGGTGTTGCCTCACAGAGTTTCCATGGCGTTTTGAAACTCAATGGAACCGCAGGGATACAACAAAAGGGGGGGATTCCTTTCCAAAGCCAGCTCGGAGTATAAAACTCTGCAGAGTACCTTGTACGATCAGGTCCACAGCAACGCGCATATACCAATGCAAACCCATAAAGTACGGGTGCAGGCATCCAAGACCTGACGGGCTGAGAGATGACTGGTTCCACACCACCGCACGGCATCACCGTGCTCGTCCCGATCACACATTCAGGGCGCCCAAGGCGTCAAGAGTCGACAGGCACACCCAGAAGGACTTATTTCAGGAGCGGTGCGGGGGGGGGGGGGGTACGCAATCGCTCGGCTTTCCAAAAAATGCAAAAAACAAACGCAGGAAAATGCAAAATGCGATGGCCCAAGGGGTGACTCAACTGATTTGATTGATTGATTGGCTGATTGGCATTTGGGGGGGGGGGGGGATGAGTTTGCAGACCAGACCAAAAATCATGCTTTTGTTTGTTCCATCCAGAAGTACGACCTACGACCCTCTAGTCCGACTCAAAAATGGAGAAAAGATCCGTTGGTTTACGGGTTGGGCATGGGCCACCGAAGCAGTTTTGGTCCGGTATGACAGTCCTCAGTGTTGCAAGGCCGGTGAAGATAGTTTTTGGTTGTTGTTGTTTTTTGACTGTCCGGAACCATCGACAAGTGTTTGAGATTGTCCGGCGCTTCAGACACATGGTCTGAGACAGTACATTACCGTTCCCTGTTCCCCACCTGCCTTCCTCGCAGGGAATAATATAGAGGGCCTCGTAGTACGACATTTCGCCCCCTCTGCATCAGGATTTCCGCTGCATGTCCCACAAAACCAGCACCAACGACATGCAGCACGCCCGGCCCTGGGGTCTGTGGTCTGGAATGGGGGGATGTACGCCCATTCACACACTCTGGCCGCGTACCCTTTTCAAGGCTTGTTCCAGCCAAGGACCCGCCGACGTCGTCTGTTTCAAGTGCCCCCCCCGCCCTTCGCATGTGCCCTGTGGTCGCACCCATTGCACGCATTTTGTGTGTGGGTTGCTCGGCACAACGCTCACCGCAGTACCTCCAAAAGCCTTCGTCACCCGCTGCAGACGCAGCCACAACGGCACGGCGCACAGGGCACAGAGAGTTCCAAAGACAAGAACAGGACCAATTCACATATTGTCGTTGGGTTCAACCAGCGAGGGCACACGTGCCTTGAGCAGGCCATAATGCAATGGGCAGACATGCTCCGATCACGGGCACTTCGCTCAAAGGCACGAGATTGGGCCGCAGAAATCGCGAATCTGCATCGATCGCCGGAGCTGTCGCTTGCACGGGGTCAGCACCCCCTCCAACTGACGTTTGTCTGTGGGGCACATGTGGGCACAGGCCATAAACCAACCCAACACCAAATGAAGGGGTTGTTTCCAGTGCGGATGTGCCACGAGGACCAGCCGGCCATTATTTGTCTCCTTGCATATCCGCAGGGCTCTGTGTGTTCCCTTGCGTGGCTCAAGTACGAGAGTCCTCGGTTCGAAGTATGAAACAGTCGCAGGCCACGACCCTATCCCAGTGCATAGCAGTGCACATGACCCCTGCCACCCTTAGCCTTGACCGCTACCGTCGGGCCGCTGGATCCAGCCCTTCGTCAGTTTCCCCGAATCAGATTCAGGTCTCATGTAGATCCACCATCGCAACGGGGCTGAATCTCAGATCAGGGGAAGGAATCTCAGATCAGGGCAGATCGTCTGGAGTTGCCTCAAGTTGTCCCAAGGTTAGGGCACTTATCTTCTCTCCTGAGGACATTTCTGTAGGTCTTTTGGCCGTTGACAATGAAAGCGGTGTGATTCTCGCACTGCTGCCATGTTGCACGTTGGCCGCACGGTTAATGCAAAGGGGGGGAGGTGCAGAACCACTTCTCGGTCCAGCAGGTGTAGGGGCAATGCAAGGGGGCCAAGTGGGCATGGTCCGCAGATCGAACCATATTTTTCGTGGCATTTTGGTCCTGCCTCAGCACAGGAGCTTTGTCAGATGCTGTGCACCATACTCCTCCGAATCGAGAATTGTGGAGGACTGTTGTGGACTGTAGAGGGCTGCAGCGAGATGTGCAGGGTTGGAGAGGGCCGGAGGTGGAGAGGGTTGGAGGTGGAGAGGGTTGGAGGTGGAGAGGGTTGGAGGTGGAGAGGGTTGGAGGTGGAGAGGGTTGGAGCATTGTACAGGATTGTAGAGGACTGTAGAGGGGTGTAGAGGGGTGTGTAGGGCTCTAGAGGATTGGAGGGGGTTGTAGAGGGTGTGGAGATGGCTGTACAGGGCTCGGAGCATCAGATCAGAAACCGACACCCGATTATGCTCCAGCGTAAAGGCACTGCAGGAGGAGGCGGAGTGGTCCTGCAGTGAGGACGAGGATTCTGTCCTGCGTGCACTGGCTGGCTGCAGCAACACAGTTCAGGGGGCCCTATCCCCCCCC
This sequence comes from Eutreptiella sp. 'Long Island Sound 2002', assembly GCA_964036045.1. NCBI lineage: Eukaryota > Euglenozoa > Euglenophyceae > Eutreptiales > Eutreptiaceae > Eutreptiella > Eutreptiella sp. 'Long Island Sound 2002'. The sequence goes on from OZ038395.1 coordinate 11,032,937, forward strand.
TGCTATACAGAAACAGAACCCCGCCTTTCGTTTTAAGCAACGTCAAAGACTCGCCAATCACTTCACAGTGCTCCGACAGGGTCACTCCATGAATTCACTGCGTTAAACTTAAAGTCTCAAAGGGCACAATCACGCTCTTGTAGCACGACGCACTGCCACACTGACTCCCAGAACACTGTCTGCCACACCATCAGAGCTCCGCCGGAACTGTGTGTGCACACTGCAGAGAGCCTCGGTGCCAAGATGTTTCCTCGGCCATGAAGCCATACGGGAGGATGTGACGGCCTGTGGGGCAGGCACCGCGGCTCTCACAAAAAGGCCGGGCGGTGGAATGCACATGCACATCTTCACTAATATTTACATACCTGCACGTGTCATTCCCACCAAAAGGCGCATGCACACCCCAGCGGATCTCTACCGGTGTACAGGCATTGCAGTCATAACCTTAACGCCCGGACGTTACTGCATAGGGCTACCTGATTGGAGCGGTGGCGATTTGGGCTCCGTCGCGATGTGTGTGTGTGTGTGGGGTGGTGGTGGAGGGCATCATATCAAGGATGGAGTCGCAATTATCAGGTGTGTTTGTGTGTGTGTGTGTGTGTGTGTGACGCCCAATTCTTTCAAATCATGCTCAAACTGCGAGGTTCAACAATGATGCGACCAAACCATGAGTTCTTTTGTTCTGTTGCCCTGTCGCCGGGCTTCAGGAACTGGGTTGAGATGACACGCAACATGCAACAAGAGGGAGTGGGGCTCGTGCTCCTACCGCGTCCCGCATCCCTGGTCCGTGCTCCCATGCTTCCCTGCTCGGAGGCCCCACTGGGCGTGTGTGTGTGTGTGTGTGTGTGTGTGACGCCCACGAATTTCAATCAAAGCTCAAACTGCGAGGTCCAACCTCAAGTTTGTGTGTGTGTGTGTGTGTGACACCCAAAGCAATTTGAAATCATCGCATAGCATTCGCTACAATACAATGCCTCTCTACGGCTCTGTTCGCACCGCAGTAATCTTTGGATGTACGTTGGGGTGGGCGGGGTGCTCCATAAAGGTGGGAAAGTAAAGATACGGGGGGCTGGCATGTTGCTAAGGAGGTCCGCAGCCTTTGTACTTTTCGGCAGCACGGCCATGCCCTGCGAAACCCTCAGGAATCAGCCGTGACCCTGTTCACGGTCCGGCGGACAGGAACCACCACACCGAGCCGCCAGTTCTCTGGGACAGCTGCACCTGCTACGCAGGCTCCACGAGAACGTTCGGCAGCCTGATTACACCCTGGGGTGATGGCGCCGACTGGGGCGCACACTGGCGGTGTCGTCACCGAGGCGAGAGCTGCCGCTGGCGGGCGGGCCTGTTTTTGTCCAGTCTGCTTGATCCCTCGTTCTCTCCTTTCAGGGCACAGGCTCTCGCAAGCACCACCCCCTGGTGAAACCGTCGTTTTCTACGCCTTTCGGAGGGAGACCGGGCATGGTGCGTGCACGGCGCACGAACGGTGCAAGTGTTTGAGTTGTTGAGAAATACCGGTAACCATCCATGGCCCATAAGGAAATAACAGTATCCATCCAGGACCCACCAAGAAATAACAGCAACTATCCAGAGCCCATCAGGAAATAACAGTGACCATCCAAGGCCCACCACGATATAACAGCAACCATTGAGAGCCAACCAGGGGGAATGGTAACACTTCACTGCCTACCAGGTACCATCTACAACCCCTCTCCCGGTAGACCATCTGCTGGGGAAATTGTTCAAATACTTGGCACGGTGCGCGCACGGTGCGAGTACTCCCTCTTGGTGGTGCCTGCGCAAGCGGAGGGGGGTACGAAATCCGGCGTTGAGGGTACCAGAAACTGTTTTATAGCTCAGAAGTGGTCGACAAAATGGTGATCGAGCACAAGGCACATTCCGGAGTGAATCTGGAGGGTGACGACTGTGCATTCATGACCAGGAGACGTGTGGGTGCAACTCAACTCAACACGGTTTGCCCAATGTCCTGGCAATCATATGAAACACCCTGTGCGGAACTTGTTTGCACTGTCATCGTCACTGTCCATCAGAGACTCCTTGACTTTACTTTGATGTTGGCCTGACGAGTTGTTGTGACGATCAGTGCTCTGCTCTCGCTGTGCACTTGATCTCCCCACGCCGTGTCTCTGTGTGAAACCTATTTTGGCCGGACTGGGACACACGGCAATGCACCAAACGAGTCCAACAATTTGTCATGCAACAGCAGCTCTGTTCAAAACCCCTCCTCGGTGCCCCTGCTCTGTCCTCCCGCCACATTACCATGATGCCACGTCACCTGCCCCCTGTCCTGCGAGTTTCTCCTCGCCCGTACCCTCTCCTTTGAGAAGGCAGTGGTGTCTACTGATGCACACTGGGAACCCAAGGCCTTTTATAGGGGGAGGGAACGGGCGAATGGGAGAACAAGAATGAGAGCGACTGCGAGAGCGAGAGCGAGGGAGCAATGTGGAAGATACTGAGAGCAAGGATTAGAACCGCAAAAGAGTGAGTGGAAAGCCTGAGGGGTGAGAGAAGTGGATCTGAGAGAGAGGAATGTATGATCAGGCGCACGCACTCTCTCTCTCGGCCTCACACAGCGACTGAATCTGGGATTGTGACGTCCTCCTCTTCGTCCCCAGAGACATTTCGGTGCTGAAACGATTGAGTACCCCCGTAATGCTTGTAGATTCCATCTCCACAGGACAACAGCGGTTGTATCGACCCCTTCCTGCCGATAAGTATCATGTGTACCAACAGCGTGTCCGCATGGATTGATCGGCGCAAGGGGCCAGGGAGGGTAGTATGTCTTGTGGATCCACAGGTCCGCAGCATACCACGCTAACGGAGAGCGGTCAGTCACTCCCCCATGTCTTGTGACAGCACGCACGCCAGGGCATGCCCAACAGCGCATGCTTCTTGCGGTCCCCTTCAGGGTCGGATAGGTCCACGTGGAGAGACCGGAACGGCGGGCCCTGCAGCGAGGCAAGGTCTATCTCCCCGAGTCCAGTGCCCCACAGATTCACACTGAAGTCGATGGGCTTCGGGGCAGTGGTTACAACCGCAAGCGCCCTCACATCCCCAACCTGCACTCCAGTCCCAGACATGTCCAGCCCCAGCGTCGTCAGTGCTGGCGCATCCTTCAGGGCTGCAAGCGCTCGCACCGGGCTACGCCTTGCTGATGGCAGCGAGGTCTGCGACAGATTGAGGTACAGGGCGGCCAGCGATGGGGCATCTCGCAGCCCGGCCAGCGCCTGCAGACCGACGTGGGAGATGTCGTTGCCGGACACGTCCAGGCTGAGCTTGGTCAGTGCTTGGGAGCTCCTCAAAGCCCCAAGCGCTTGCAAACCAGCATCCTGCACACCCGTGCGGCACAGACTCAGCCCGAGGGTGCTCAGCACCGGGGCATCCTTCAGGGCGGCAAGAGCAGCCGCCCCCTGGCCCCAGGAAAACTCAGCCTCACTTAGATCCAGTCCCAATGTTGTCAGCTTCGGGGCATCCTTTAGCGCCATGAGCGCCTGTACATAGTCATCTATCATTTCATAAGAGAGGTTCAGGTACAAGCTGGTCAGCGCTGGGGCATCCTTCAATTGTGCAAGCGAATGGCACCAATTGTGGGCACCAACTTCAGGAACCAAATTCAGGTCCGTGGAGCACAGGTTGAGGTCCAAGGTCGTCAGTGAAGGGGCATACTTCAGGGCAGAGAGGGTTCGTACATCAATGAGGAAATTGTGCGATAGATCGAGGTCGAGGAAGGTTAGCGACGGGGCATCCTTCAGCGCAGCAAGTGCCTGAAAGCCGCCAGTCAAGAACCCTGCGTCAGCTCGGCACAGCTTCAGACACAGTGTCTTCAGCGATGCGGCGTCCTTCAGCCCCGCAAGTGCCCGATACCGACTGTCATCCAGACACTCGCTGTACGAGAGATCGAGGCTAAGACTGGTCAGCGATGGGGCCTCCTTCAACGCCCCAAGCGCTTGTACATCGGGCGGCGCTATGGAGCCAAAGGACAGATCCAGGTCGAGACTGGTCAGTGCCACCGCGTCCTTCAGCCCCACTGCATCGCACAGACGCACACCTGCGCTGCAAAGAAGGCTGACTTGGCGCAACTTGCAATTCCTCGCGAGCACCGACATCATTGCTGCGACCCGGTCTGGCGTGGCATACCAGCACACGTAGCGGCGCTGCAAGACACTCCATGTGCGGCGGCACGTGTGACTGAGGACTGCCGATTGCAGGAAGTCGCAGATGGAGCGCAACTCATCGTCAGAGAGCCGCAAGAGCATCCAGATCTGCGCACAACACCACAGCGATGGCGTGGCATCACGAACCCACACAGCCCCAAGATAACCTTGTGGCTGTGCCCATCTCAAGTCTCCCTTTCCTGCCACTTCCGACCTGTGCACACTGGTGGGGTCCCATGGAAACACTACCGAGTCCCTTAGAGCTGTCCGTCATTCTGTTGCGAGAAGCAGTGCCCCGCCCGGCTGCCTGCCCCCCTCCCTCCTCGGCCCCCCAATCCAGCCATCACCACACAAGACAGCACAACAGCCCCTCATTTCCCCAATCTGAAGTCCGGTACCTAATTAAGTGCCCAATTAATTAATTAGGTCCTCCAAAAATACGGTCCGATAGGGAAGTGTTTGTTGGACACAGTGTTCGTTGGACACGGGAGGGGGGGGGGGGGGTTAGCTTCTGTCGAATAAGTTTCCCAGCCCAATCCTTGGAATTGTGCTTCATCAGTTAGAAGATCAAAGTAGCTGCCTTGAAGCTGGTAAAAGGGGCTTTCATCTAAAACATCAAATTGTTGATGGGTTACACAAATGGCTAGGCCCAAGTCATGCATGGCCTGGGCCAGCTAGGATCTGTACGTCAAGACTTGGGCATTCAGCTGATGGCCAGAATTGTCAATGTTGGCAAATTCACTCTGTACAGCAGCCACTTTGGTGGTCGGCCCACTAGCGGACCTGGAACTATGGTTGGGGGCGCGCATGGCCCCGCCAGGAAGCAAACAAAGCGGTGTACGTGACCATGCACCACGCATTGCACATTTGCAAGTCCTCCACTTGGGACGTAAGGCGGGCTTGGAAGTTCATGTTCTGACTGGTGCGTCCATTGCCCCCCGCCCCCCCCCCCCGAACTTCGCCCGCTAGGTGAGCCAACTTTCCTCACTCTAATAACAGGGATTTGTCCCCTAGGGCCTTCAGTCGGGCCAAGTACCACGTCCTTGCGTGTAGCCTTGCAGCGCTTGTTGGTGGCACTCTTGATGGTGCATGTGTAAGTGTGGTACTGATCACGCACGCCGCTATCGCATCTCCTCTGAAGCAGTGTTCAAAACCGCCAACACGTCTCCTGGACAAGGGGGGAGGGGGGCGCAAGGTGTACTGTGGAGGCATTTTCTACTGGTCGGGAAATTTATCAAAGGGGCCGGAAATTTGAGGAAATTTTAGGTACACAAACTTTTTTTGGCCTCTGACCCCTTCCCCACCCCCCCCCCCCCCCCGCCCCCCCTGGGGTTTCTCCGAAAGCAATAGCCTGATTCCCGCCATTGATGACCAACGCTGAGCGGTCCCAACGCTCACTCCAATATAGTGCGGGTGGCCCACTGGACAAGCCTCACAGTTCCCGGAACCAACGACGGCTGGAGGGGAAAAGGTGACGCGAGCGAACGTAAACAAGTGTCACACGAGCACTTGCATGCCAACGACTGGAGCATTGCGGACTGCAGCTGCAGGGCGACCGTGGGCTCTTTGTCACCCTTGTTTTCAGTTTGGTGCACAGGCCGGGCCACATTACATGTCCGGCGTCCAAGGACTGTTTACTTGATCTCTTGTCCAGGGATCAGTCCATCTCCAATTGCAGGGGCCCCTGTAAACAATTGGCAAGTCGTCTATGGGCATCTCCTGCTGAGTCCTGGGATTCCGCTGACCCAACATACCGACCTTCTGCCTGAGCGGGTTGCAGCAGCAAAGGGGTGCTGGGCTATGCCGATGAAGAAATCATAACACCGTTCTGCTTGGGTCCGGGTCATGATGTTTTTCCTGGTGTGCAATCTGGATGTGGCTCTGCCATCTGCTGGGCTCCCGGACACACATGTGAGCGCAGTTTCGACACTTTACTCGGATCGGTTGAATTCATAAAAGCGCAGTGACCGCGTTGATTTCAGAAGTAGCTCAGTGGACGTGTGCCATCTGTCCGTGTCTGCAAATTCGCAGTCAATGGCAGCTTGAATGCATCTCTGTTTGCTGCTCAGAATCGTATCTCGACTGCTTTCTTCCATCGCCGGTTGCATTGCCTGTCGCACGGTTTGCTGTCGCGTGCCCTCCTGGCAGAGCAGCCGGGCCCTGGTTCGGTGAAGGCACCCGCCCCCGCCCCAGACTCAGCGCAGGATCCCCATCAAACCGTCATTTTTCTGGGCGCCATCTAGTGCCACCCCTTTTCCCGCCCTGATCAATGCCCTGGCAGAGAGACGAATGCCCCACCACAATTGTCTCCCCACGGCCCGTGTGTCAACAGTCTCAGTGCGTGCACCTGGAACTCCCAATGGGCACGGTTCCCCAGCCTTTCTGGCAAACCTACCCACCACCACCTGAACTGGCAGGCCTGGAAGTGGCGGCCGGCGAGGCTCCTCCGTCTCGAAGGCCAGCGCCCCCCCTTCCCACTGCGCCAGCCTCGGAAGCCCATTTGCCCCCCCCCCCCCCCTGTGTGACATTCCGTCTGGTTGTTGCTCCTTTACGGGGCCCTGGACAGTCACCCGTTCTTCCCCTCGCATGTTGCGTCGGGTCGCTGCATTCTATCGCCCGCTGCGGCCGGTGCTCTTGCTGGTGTCGTTTCCGCGCTCGCGGAGCCCAGTGGTTGGTGTGTTGGGACTGTGCTGAATGTGGCATGGGGTGCCGTTCGAGTGTCAGCGGCGCCCAATAATTGGCGTATTGGGGGTTGTGCTGGTTGTTGTGGGGGTCGTTTGACTGTTTTTGCTGTCCACACACCTCCGTCCACAGGCTGTCCATAGCCTGCCTCGCTGTGGTTCTGTGTGCGTGAGGCCCAGGTGCCCTGTTCCTCCACACGCTGTCCCGGCCGTCCACCATATGTCCTTTTCCCCCTCACGGCTGGTCTGCCCCTGGTGGGCTCCCGCTCGTGATGCGCAAACAGCCCATCTGGGCTGCGGGAGACACCCCCCACCTGATGCCGGTTGAGCAGGGGTTGCCCTGGCACCCGGTAGCGATGGGGCTGGCTGGCCAGGCCATCCCCTTTGATGTCGCTGCCTCCCATGCACACGCTCTCCCATCCGCTCCATTCTGGTTCCTTGTTCCCGCTGTTCTGGTTACCTCTCCTTCCTTGCTGTGCCCCTCCTCCTGTTTGCTGTGCTCGCCCTTATCCCTCCTGGTGTGGCTCCCACGTTCTGTGTGTCTGTGTTGCTCCTCCCCCTGTCTGTTGGCGCTCCTGGGTGCCCCTGTCGCGCACCCCCTCCTGTCCCACCCGCCTGTCCCCCCTACGAGGGTTTCACATCTCCGTACGACGTGGACTGTCCCGTGTGCGGTTGGCTGGTCACGACCCTGTTCCCACCCCCGTGGTGGGCACCTCCTGGCACGCGGGGCGCAGCTCCTGCCCTTGTGGAGTACGTGGGCACTTTGTAGAGGGAGGGGGGGGGGGCTCCCCCCCTCCTTGGCCGCCATGCCGCGAGGGGGGGTTCGGCGTGGGGGGTGCCCTAGATGCCGTGCTGGGGGGGGGGGTCGACCCCAACATTTACGACTCAAAATGATCCCCACATAGCGCTGATCATTTTGACTATACATTTGTGGGGGGGGGGGGGGAACTTTTTCGGGCCAAAATTTGTGCAAAGCAAGGGCCCGGCATGCAGCCCCATTTCTCCGACCCCCCCCCATCGGCGGGCGTCCGCCCCCCCCCCCCCCCCCCCCCGCGCAGGGCAATTTTCCGGTTGCCCAGTGGTAACGGGGGGCCGCAAGCAGGTCAACAAAGCGCTCCACACATGCACGTCCTGGTATGCATATGCAGCAATGTTCGGCAGTTCCATTGATACATTGGTTCCACAAGCACTTTTGCGTATGTACAGGTTGCACTGATGTTTGCCTAGTTACCCTTTTCTGGCCGTGTTTTGTCGGCCAAAACCTCTAGCCTGCATGTTAACGTACTGGGGGGTTGAGGTCCACAGGCGGCTGGACAGGCTTGCGGTACGCTGGCTCTCAATCGGCCAACCTGTCATGTCGTCCGTCAGCACTCATAGAGAGAGGGTCAGTGGTATGTGTGTGTGTTAGGCTCAATCTCATTCATATAACTACAGACACTGTGGCGATAACGTGGCTGTGAGGGGGCCGCAGGCCCAGCCTCTGGTTCATACCTTCCATTCGGACAGAGCGTTCCTGTGAGCAGGAGTGCATAATGCGGGCTTTGGGTCGTGTACCGCAGCGGCAATGCAGCCGGCCGCTGCCCTGAAGATGAAGGTTCGATTCCTCGCTGAGGAGGAATATGAGGAGGAGGTAGCGGGGGGGGGGGGGAGAGGGGAGGGGGGTGAGTCCGGTGGGCACAGCCGAGAGTTGTGCGCAAAGTTGACCCGCTTTCCGCGCCGTGTTCCAGGGCAATTGGACGCACACGCAGGGGCAGGGCCTTGGGCCCGGGCGTCCTCCCCTGCCTGACCCACGAGGCTCAATGCCCTGACGGTCCGCGTCCGAGGCCAAGCGGACTATCGACAGCCGCTGGACGTCACCGGAGCGCTGGTGAGCGAGAGACACGGTCGTCCTGCGTGTAGGCGTGCCTGCGGAGGAGGAGGGGGGGGGGGGGCTGCGCAGGGCACCGCCGGGCCCGGCACATTGTTGAACTACGTGCACGGTCGGCTTCGTAGGCTCTGTGCAGACACGCCGCTGGTGTCCGGCCGGGGGAACGACTCTCGTTAGGAAGCTGCCCTGTGCCCTGTGCTGCTCAGTAATATCCGCCCCTTCGCACCCGGAACTCCGCAGGCAGCAGCTGCAGGTGCTCAACCAGGGGTACTGTATGCGTGACGCCCAAGACAATCAAATCACGCTCAAACTGCGAGGTTCAACAGACCTACGGCCTACCATCATCAGCGAAACCATCAGTTCTGAGTCCAGGCGCCTCGCTGGCCGGCTTGGGAGCGACTAGCACACTGATTCCCAGCTTTCGGATGCGGGAGAGAGCCAAGGAGCAGCATGGCACGCCGGATCCCCGCCACTTGTCCTCTTCCGCCCCCCGCAGCGCACGGTATGTGTGTGGGGGGGGGGGGGGGGCATGCCGCCTTGGTGTATTGTTCTCGTCTGCAGCTGGCGGCGCCTGTTGGGCGATCGCCATTCGCTTGTGTGTGTCTGGGCCTCGATATGGTCAGGTTGCAGTGTCCGCATTGGGCTCTGGCCGCGCCTGCCCCGCGATTGTCATCGCCTTCTGTCCATCTTGCCATCTCGTGGCGCGTCCGTTGAGTGTCCGGCGAACTGGTGTTCATCCCTCGACCCTACCTCCGCTGGCCACGTTAGCCTGTGGGGGGGGGGGGGGGGTATCCGGGCCTTCTTGGGATTTCAGCCGACCCACCCACCCCACCAGAGCAGAAGATTTCTTCCTCGGGTTAGTGAGATTTATTAAAGGAGCCGGGCTGATTTTGGGTGCATGAACTTTTTCTTGTGGCCTCGGACCCCCATCCCGCCCCTGCTACAGCGTCGACATCCCCCGGTCCCCCCTCACAAGCGATGCTTGTGCCCCGTGGCGTCCCCACCCACGCCAGCGCCGGCGATGCTTCAACACATTGCAGTTTGGGAAGGTGCGCAGATGTGGGAAATGTACCGCGGGGCCGGGGGCCTCGGCATCACCAAGTGCCACACGTCAGGAGAGGGTTGGGGGGCGGTGCTCGGCCCGGCAGCACAAGGCGCACCGCCGGCTCCCAAACCAGGGAAGTGGTTCGCCGCAGGTGCACAACGGCAGAGAGCGGGACCGCACAAGAGGTCGCATGTGCACTACCCCTCATGCGGTCGTGCCTCCCACCACAGCCATCATCACCGCTGTAGTCCCCACCACTCTGTGCCATGCCACAGACGCAACGCCCCCTCAATCTGGGCACCATCAACAACGGGACCGTGGGGCACACCGAAGGCATACACAGGCCCCCTGCCGTCGAGGCACCGGACGCGCGCGCGCTCCCCACCCCCCTACCGGAACCGATACACATCGACGCGCGGTCCCGGGGCCTCGCCCTTCGGAGGCCTCACGAACGTCCGGTGCGGCGTCGGGGGGAAGTAGCACCGGAACTTCTCCACCGGAATGCCCGTCTCCGCGGGGTCCATCTCGCACCAGCAGCTGCGGAGGTCCCCGCCCAACTCGGCCCGCAGCCGCCGCATCAGCCCGAAGAACAGGGCCCCGCCGCGCGCGTCCGGCCGCACCCACACGAACCGGACCCAGACCGACGGCGGGGCCTGCCCCCCCTCGCGGCCCCGGGCGCAGGCCGCGCAGCCGCACGGGTCCGTGAGGCGCCGCCCCGTCAGGTGCGCGAACACGTCGCAGGGCCGCGAGTTCGTCTGCGCGACGACGAAGCCCGACCGCTCGGCGTTCGTGAGGAACACGAGCTCGTGCGGCGCGAGGCCGTGCAGGCGCCGCCGGGCCTCCGCGGAGCGCGCGCGCGCCTCCGGGAAGAACGTCCGGCGGCCGGAGTTCGCGAAGACCTCCAGGAACCAGTTGTGGTTGGTGCACCAGCGGGCGCGGGGGTCCCGGTCCAGCAGCGCGATCCAGTAGTCCTTGTCGCCGCGGGGCGCCGCCCCCGGCAGCGGGCCCTCGGTCCGCCAGCACCTGCCGGCCGCGTAGGTGAGGTCGTGCAGCACGTTCCACACGCCCCACGTGGGCGCCCCGGCGGCGGGCGGCCGACGGAGCTGGGCCTCCGCGACGTCGACGGGGAGCCGCCCCCGGCGGTCCGTCGCCCGGAACAGGCCCCGGAGCGCGGGCGTCCGCTCGGCCGCCGCGGCGACGACCGTCACCACGTCCAGACGGGACTCGGCCGCGGCCAAGTGCAGGGGCGTCGCGCGGTCCGGGACGGTGGCCGCGCGCGGGTCTGCCCGGTGGTCCAGGAGCAGCTTCGCGACCGCGGCGTTGCCGGACCGCGCCGCGATGTGCAGCGGCGTGTGCGCGCCTTCGCGGAGCGCGCGTCGACGAGCGCCCCGGATCTGAGAAGGGCCCGCCCGGCGGCGAGCGCGGCTTCGTAGTGCTCCACCGCGAAGGCCACGCAGTGCAGCGGCGTCGACAAGTAGCCGCTGGTGTCCTCGGCGGCCCAGCGGGTGTAGAAGTCAACGAGGCCCCCCGAGCCCCGGAGGTCCGCCGCGAGCGCAAGCGACGGCCTGCCTCGACATTGGCAGTGGGCCGTCGACGCGGCTACCGAGTCCCGAGTTCCCAGCGCACGCCATTGCCGGGCGAGGCCGACAGCGCAGGCCACGTGGTGGCACCCACACCCGGTGCGCCTCGGCCCCGCCACCCGCGCACCGGCGCGCGCCACGCGGTCGCCGCGCGGTCGCGACGGGCACGACGTGCCACGCACAGACCACCGGCAGCGAGGCCGCCCAACAGGGCCCAGGCCGCCGCGAGCGCCGCGGGGGGCGCGGGGCGTTCCGCCGCGCGCCGGTCTGCACGCGCGATCGGCCCCGCAGCGCGGCGCCCGGCGAGCGCGGTCGGTGTGCCGGCGGGGCGGACAGGCCACCTCGGGTGCGGCGCCTGCGGCGGGGCGGCCCCTGCGGCGGAGGCGGAGGTGCCTGCGCCGCGTGCCGCGGGTTTGCTCTGCGCAGTCCATGGGTGACACCGGCCCCTCCGCAGCGCCGCCCCGCAGCATCGAAAGCGCACGGGGGGTCGCCCCCTTCGGATCGCATGCACCACTGGTCACCGGGCGGGCGGTCCCCCAGAGGCAGCCCGACCATGCGCCGCTGCGACTGCGCCGTGGCCGCGACCTCCCGTCTGCCGCAGCTCCCAGGCCGACGCTCCTCGTTGGGTGGCCGCGAGGACGGTCGCCTGTGCGCAAAGGCCCAGGGTGCACCCACCAGAGGCCCGATGGCGGGGAGCGCGACACACAGAGGCCCCCCAACGCCCATGCCATGGCCACCCCCACTGCCCAGAGGACTAGTACACCGCCGAGGGCGCGGCGGTGAGGGGCCCTTGGAGCCGCCCTGACGCAGGACGAAACACTTGACGGGGGAGAGGGAGCGCCGGGTGCGCCACCCCTGGGCATGGGCTGTGCATTCAGGGCAGCGAACGGCAGCGGACGCTGGGGGTGCTCTGTGATAAGCGATCGAGCGGCAACGAAGAGCAGAGCGTGGAGCCGTGCTGGGCATGTCTCCCGCCCGGCGCTGTGGACTGACATCTTCTCCAACCATCCCGCCCCCCTTCCCTTCCCTGGACAGGCCCCCCAGACCGTACAACGGTGTCCCCAGGGATGTATTGAAAGGGGGGGGGAGGGGGGATCTGAAATGGGGGGGGGGGGGGGGGTTTGGCTGGGACCCCCTCCTCCCAGGGTCCCCCCCTATGGTCCCCGCCGAAGGCGGGCCAAAAAATTTTAACCTTAAATCCTCTTGGCACCGAAGGCGCTGAAGCAGAACTTTTGGCTGTCAGCCTCAAACGTTGGAAGGGGAGGAGGGAGGGGGGCGCCCCCCCTCCCCCCTCCTCCTACGGTGTACGGCCGTTCAAATACATCACCGGGTGTCCCCACCCCCGGGAGCGAACGGCAGGGACACACAGCATCCCCTGACACGGGCCCATCTGTGCGTGCAATTGCCAGTCACATGTTTTGGACTTCCTGCAACCACATTGTACCATGCACCCTATTTGGCCTGCGTTACGTCTAATCTCAGTTGTCCAGCACGACCGGTACTGTCAGGCACAAAGCAGCAGTGCAAAGCAAAAGTCAAGAGGAATAGCTCTTCAATGACCTGTTGTAGGCACCTTTCGCTGTAGCAAAGAAAATGGGAGATGAAGCACAAATGTCCACTACACGCCCAAATAGTTGCACTGCGCGGGTCAAAATCAATCGGGCATAGAGCAATCGTGCCCACCAAGCGGCGAAGAAAGCATCAGGCATTGCCTCTCTAGCAGCACGCCTATATTCATTAGCAACCGTCTTTTTAGCAAGCCGTGCTCGCCTCCACTGCTCCTGGGCATCACTGTCACCATGCAAAATACCCATCCCCATGCACACTTGATTGAGTTGCAGGCGCAAAAATGCCTCAAAAGCACTTGTCAAGCACAAATTCTCCTTCAATTGGGAATTCGTGTCATCATGTTCCTTCCCTTCCTCCTTTGTTTTCAAATCCTGCTTCAGTATCTTAGCACACAAGTTGAGCATAGAAGAATCCGACAACCCCCCCCTCTGGTTTCAACCGCATGGTTTGGCTGGTTGCCCAAGTCCCTTTGCCCTCCTGACAAGGCACAGTATAAGTCGAACATCCATCTGACGGGCGGGAGCGCGCGGCCCCGGTGTGCAACAGCACTGTAAGTAGATCATCAAGAGTGCGAGCGGCTCGCGGATGGGTGGGTGGGAAGAAAATTAAACTGCAACTGTGAACAAGAGGGGCAGTGGGGCCAAACTGGGGTTTCTGGGGAAACGTGGGGTCGAGACCTTGCATCCATCTGGGGTCCGGTCGGTTTACGTGCCATTCGGGAAATCGGCCATCCTGTATTCCTCCCCAGGAACTCGTCCGACCCATCGGAGCTTTCTATCGAATTGGCGGCCACTGTGAATGATCTTGGTATGTGGGCGTAAATCACCCTTTTGCTACGTGGCCAAGCCTACCTATACACGTTCCTGCCGACCAAAAAGGCCATTAAAATTGTGGCAAACTGGCGGGGCGAGGAACACACGCGCTACACGTCCTACACTCTCTATGTGCAGCACCAGCCTTCGAAGGATGAGCGAGCACTACCGTGCTCTCCTCAGCCAGGCTTGCTGCCCTACACACACACGACTATCTTGCTACTGCCCTCCTGTGAATTGATGTGAGGAACAGTGCACACACTAGTGTGACACTGGCCTGACAGGGACGCCACGACGTGTTTCCCTGATAGGGCTTGGAGAAGACATGCTAACCGCGCGCATACGTTTCTGTTTTACCCTTCTCAACCCTAGAGCATTGTGGATCAACTTCCTCTCTTTGTATGCACTCCCTGCATGTCCAGGGACTCGTCCTCCACTTCTTATGTGGTTGTGATCAGCGCCCTTTTGGATGCTGGGCAGCGGTGTCACCAATCACCCTAACCTCCCTTGTCCCACCTCTACACTGCGAGGTACGTGCGTCCTACCCAGGCAGAGCCCTTCATCTGGGTCCCACGAAACCTGGAGCCTACATACATGGCAAGACAGGGTGGAACCGGCTGATGGCAAGCAGCACACGATACCCATGCAGTATGACAAAGCTTCAATTGGTCTCAACCCGCCACGCAGGCCTGTGATTGCGCGACTGCCATTGTCCTGTGAAGACGGATTGGGAGGACGAGGGGGCAATCGGGGCTCCTCAACTGAAGGCAGTGATTGCTCGGCCACGGCACGGCATTCCGAGAACACCTCCGGATTTGTAGTGCTCGTGGCTCAGCGAATGAGTGATCGCGGTCCTCTTAAGAAAGTACTCGGGTCGCGCGCACGCCGCGTGCTACTTTTGCGGCGAGTACACCCGCAAAGTCCTGCTTTTCATTCGATCCCAAGATGGCCCCTTAGAAGAGCAGACGCCTTGGCCACAACCACCGCCTACAACCCCCTCCTTCCCTGAAACATGGCACAATCCGGAGCACAATACGATTGGCACCCGCTTCATGATCTTTGAAATGGCCCTTGCCCCCCACCCCATGTCACTCTATGTTACTAATGTTTCTTCAACCACTGGCAAGTTGGTGGGAGTGGGAAGCCACCCCTCAGCATGCCCTTCTATTTTGTCACTGATGTCTCCTTATCCATGCTTACCTTGCGGGTTGTGACCTCCCACACTGCAGCTCTCCCTGTTGGTGGCCACCTCGATGGCCCACCAGAGGGGCGGCCTGTTCAAATTCTAGAACCCAACACAACTAGGTGCGAAATTTTTTGGGGGTTTGGGGGGGGGGGGGCGGGTAGGTGGGTCGGCCGGTCACCCACCGGGGTCCCTAGGCAAAGTGTTTGCACTGCGTGCGCATCGCGTGCGCACTGCGTGTGCACTGCGTGCGCACTGCGTGCATATTGCGCACGCAGAGGCTAGGATACTCACTCAAGAATACCTGTCACCTGTTTACTAGGGGGAAGACTGAAAGGTGTCAATACCATAGGGTTGGCCAGGTGTCCATCGATACTTCTGGTTGTAGTTATCACCAACAGCATCGTTGAAGAAGAACTGTCCGGTCTTGGTGTCGACTCGCCACCATCGAGTATCGGCGATCGAGAGCCTTCGAGCGACGATGACCACGTTGACTTCTTTGCAGTTGTGGACGTGGCCATACCGATCGATGATCTTGAGCATCTCGGTTCGAGAATCACCTTGAAGTCGACCAAGGTTTTGGTGCACATACTATCTGTCGAGAAGAGTACTCTGCAGGGCGAATCGAACTGTCGGGAAGAGTACTCTGCACGGCGAATCGAACTGCCTCTACAGATACCAGGCTCGCTGCAGTGTCGGCAATGACGACGTTGAGATCCGGGTCGTGTTGACGGTGTACACTTTGTCGATGGACCTCTTCTAGGGGGAAATGGTTGACAATTCAAATATGCCACATCCTAAATGCTTGGGAAGCCAAAAAAACCCTGGTACGGAACCAAAAACTTGTGAAAGGGGGCCAAAGCTAGGGTTCGAGTATTTGCCGACATCCAAAACTTCGCACTGCGTGCGCACTGCGTGCATGGCATTCCCCTAGAGGGGGGTCAGTGGGTACCCAACATACATACCTCAACATGATCCCCATGACACGCTGATCATTTTGAACATACACAAATGGGTTGTAAATTTTTTTCAGAAATTTTGCCCATTAGCTCAGGCTCCCATCAGCCAAGATCAGACCCGGAGGTCAGGTCAGGGGTCAAAAATGTTTCTGTGTTTTTCAAACATTTTTGAATTCTCCACAAAATTCTGAGTATTTTGAGTATAGACACATGGGGTAAAAAAAAAAAAAACCCTCAGGCAGGGCAAAAATTTTCAGCGCCAAACCTTTCCCCCAAAATCTCAAATTGGAGAAAGACGGGTTCGAAAACTTTGGGGGGGGTGTGGAGGGGGGGGGGGGTCGGGAATTCGAACGGGCCGCCCCCCTCGGGCACACACCCCCCAACTCTGCCTGCAACCCCACAACCGTGCTGTCTACGGGTCCGTGCAAAGCAGTTTCACCGGTACAACACCCTTCCGCCAATGTGCAGGCCTGCAGCCAGGGCCCTTTACATAACTGTGACAGGCCATGGTACGTCTGGGATTAACTTTGGCGCTGCACAAGTCTCTTTTTCCTGCTCCCCTTGTTTTGTTTTGTTGTAAATGCTGAATGTGCAAGGTACCCCGAGACACCTGGCTGTGATGTGTCAGCTCGCTTTTCCCTACCCTTCACCCCCCCCACCCCCTCCCCGTGCCCATCCCCGTGGCGCGACACCCACTCAGGGTAGCACCCCAGTTACCCGCTCAACTTGCCACTGCCAAATGAAAAATGGGGGGAAATGGGGGAAAATGTGGGGAAATTGGTGGAGGAAGATGGTCAAAATATTCAGTTGTCCACCAAGATGACAAAATTTTTGCAAACACGAGCACCAATTCCATTGTAGTGGAGCATGGCTGTAGCACGATGAGTGTCACATTTCATAGTGCGTTGTCGCTCACCTCTGACCCATTTTAGTGATGAGAAGCAACGCTCCACGCCACACCCGACTGCCTTGCCCGGGTTCAACAGAAATCCCAATGTCTGCGGGCTTGCTCTGCTTGTAATTGTTCAACGTCATCTGAGAGCCAAGCGGCGGACAGCCACTTCCCCCTAGGAAACCGGTTGACCTTGATGGGCACATAACACACACCCTTAAAGGGGTGCACTTGGTGAGCCATACAAACGACAAAGGCCCAAGGACACTGGAAGGAAGTGAAGCTGTGGGCATTGTGACCAAATTGTCTCCGCCCAGTTTTCCGCGGGCATGTTGCTCAATACACCCCCACCCCACCCCCCCAAAGGCCCCCCAAAAGTGGTTGTTGGGGCTTTTCACGCAATGTAGTCCCCGTTTTTCCACAAAACATGAGAGAACTCTCACAGTAGGACACACTTTCCCCCATTTTTCCGACTTGGGGCTATTTTCCGGTGCCATTACCTGCTCATCTCCAGCAGTGGATAATCAGGGGGCCAGCAAAGACACTTGGACGAGCAAACAACTTCTATCGTTCTATCGCAGCAACATGGCACCACAAAACTGCCACCTTCAGACCCCTCGCGCCAGGGACGGGCGGGGGGGGGGGGGTCTGGAACCCGAAAATCCAAAAAGTCGTGTACCAAAAAGAGCCCAAATCATTATTTCCTTTTGAAAAATTCATTTTTTCCCACGATGAAATCTGGGTCCAAGGGGAGGGGGGTACCCCCGCCTTTTCTCATGGTCGTCAGCCGCTCTAATACATCCCTGCCTCGCTCCTCCTTTCCGTCTGCCTGTCTGAGCACGTGAGGACAACGCGCACGGCAGAACAACAGTGCCCAGCAGATGTGATGCTGCTGACTCGGTGCCCGGGTTGTGGAAGTTTGTGGGGGGTTGCAGAAGGTGCAAGAGGGAGGACTACTATGGGCTGTGGAGGGTCGTGGAGGGTCATTGACGGGTGGCTACTGAGGGTTGCGGAGGGCGTGGAGGGTTGCGGAGGGCTTCGAAGGTTCCAATCATCACCGGCCCACCAATGGCCCGTGGCCAGAGGTGAAGGCGCGACACTCGTTGGCCCGTGGATTCTGTTGCGGGGCTACCCTGTCTCCAGGGAAGCCACCGGGCCGTCCTCAATGAGCGGCCAGGGCGAGCGTAACCCGAGAATCGCCCCGGCGGAGCCCAGAGAGCTGTGGTTTGACAGACGGCAGCCTCATACTTCAGGCAGAGACTGGCAGCGGGGAAGGCTCTGAGGGAACTCGGACAACAGTATCAGAGTCTGTCTTGTCCGCATCCTTTTTTTTTTTTTTGATATTGGGCCTGTGCTGACTAGCGAATAGGCTCTCGGGCAGTCGGCCTGGACTCTGCACCAGCGCCGCAGGCCACAGCGTTGCGACACGACTGCTCATGTGCCCTGGCGGGAGAGCAAGAGACCTGGGCCTGCAGTGTGCCCCGGGCAGACCTGCCACCAGCGTCCGCCGGGTCACACGTGATCAGATGGAGCCGGGTCCTACCGGGTTCGGCACAGGGACGCAGCTGGTTCCTACTGAGCTCCGGGGGCGACCAGAACAGATATTACTGAGTGGCACATGGGACAGGGCTGAGTCCTAACGAAAATCAGTTCCCGTGCCGGACACTAGTGGCATGGCTGACCCTGGCGCATCCTTCTTGTCCGCATGCGACAAAAACACAGACGGGACGGCTCTGAGAACTCAGGAAAACAGTATCAGAGCCGTTCCGGTCCGCGGGCACGCCACCGCCCACGGGACGAGGGCAACGCAAACGAGACGGCGTCCACGTGGACGGGGCCCGGGGCTGGGGAATGGGGGAGGGGCGGAGGAGGTCCGAGAGTAGTGATTGCGTGCCCCGGTCGCGTGTGGACTGTCGGGGGCAGCAACGGAACGCACTCCGGAAGGCAATATAATGTGGCGCGTCGGGGGCCAGGCCTCGGCATTCGGTGCCCTGATGCATGAGTGCAATTTTGAGCGTGTGGAAAGGAGCCAGGCCCGTGGCTGCGGTGGCGGCCCGTTGCGCGTTGTGAAGGGGCCCACGCACGAACGCGGGGGCGGAGGTTTGGAAGGTGGTGGCCAAAGCGGCTACTGGTGATTGGAAAGACGGTTTGGGCGGGTGAGGGGCAGGGTCTGGCGGTTACGAAAAGGTTGGCGGGCCAGTGCCGTTCGACAAGAAGCCGCTGACGAACTGTCACACCCGCTCCCCTTCGGACGCACGCCCGGGGCCGGGCCCCCCCGGAGGGCGCAGCCCCACCCGATCCCCGGCGGCCCAGCAACCGTCAACGCGGACGTTCGCTCCCCAAGTGCCACCACCAAAAACCTCCTCCTGCGGATGAGAGCCCCGCGAGCATGCGCTCACCGCCAGCCACGCAGGCCTGTGATTGCGCGACTGCCATTGTCCTGTGAAGACGGATTGGGAGGACGAGGGGGCAATCGGGGCTCCTCAACTGAAGGCAGTGATTGCTCAGCCACGGCACGGCATTCCGATAACACCTCCGGATTTGTAGTGCTCGTGGCTCAGTGAATGAGTGATCGCGGTCCTCTTAAGAAAGTACTCGGGCCGGGCGCACGCCGCGCGCTACTTTTGCGGCGAGTACACCCGCAAAGTCCTGCTTTTCATTCGATCCCAAGATGGCCCCTTAGAAGAGCAGACGCCTTGGCCACAACCACCGCCTACAACCCCCTCCTTCCCTGAAACATGGCACAATCCGGAGCACAATACGATTGGCACCCGCTTCATGATCTTTGAAATGGCCCTTGGCCCGTTGTGGCCCTTCGCGGTCCCAATAAGTACATCCGCGGAGGTGCGCGGCACGAGAGGACACATCCAAACGACAGCACAACACGTTTCCCTTGGACGTCGCCAAATAGCCGCGTCGCGCGCGCGCAGGTGCATTGTGTCAACGTCTTATAACATGATTGGGCCATCAACGTGGGGGGCACGGCACGCACACAGCACGCAATCTGCAGCGCGAAATTGGGGAACGTTCCGGTGGTTCGCAATATTCTTGCCTATCCAAGGAACGTTACAGCCCCACAATGTTAGAAGACCCCATCCCTCCCCCTGCCACACAACCCCCTCAAAATCGCACCTTTCCCATCGACGCCGCCGAATAGCCGCGTCGCGCGCGCACCGCGTCAGGTGCTCACCCCCCGAAGTTGCGCCGAACCATCGGTCAGTGACCTTTCGGGACACCATTTGGAGGGCCCCTCGGTCGTCATCTCTGGGCTCTTGCCCTCCGGATCCTGTTGCTCGGGGAGAAACGGCGCAATCCGGACGCCTCAAGAGAACGAGTGCGCCCGGTATATATGCACGTACACATATACAAAACACATGCAGGGGGGCCCTGGGCAGGGCGGTCCGTACCGCACCAACGGGAACCGAAACCGCCGGGCTCTTGTGCACCCGGACTGCAACAGAGCGCCAGCCCCGCAGCACACGCCGGTGGTCGGTTCCCATCGGACGCCGTCAGAGACGGCGGCGGATCGAGCGGTTCCTGCGCGCGGGATCGAGCCTGCGGGAGGCCACAGCTGCTCGACCGCCGCCAGGAGTCGGTCCGCAGGTTCCGTACAGCCCCCCAAAAAGCTTTTCGCGGGTTCGAACCCGGGGTCTGACATCGCTGGTGGGCAACACGCCCGACCGGGCGCTGGCGTGCCGGTCCTCGGACAACACACTCGTGCCCCGAAAAGACCACTACCCGCCGTCGGTCCGCCGATTCAGCGCCGGTCGACGACAGTCAACCGCCAACCGCCGCGGTCTACCGCCGGTTCTGCCACCCGAAAAGCCCGGAGGCGGTTCCTATTGGAACAGGACCACGAACCATCGCCGAAGGGACAGCCGTGCCTGGGGGTGCCCCCCTGTATATACGCCGTGACGGAGCTGAGAAAACGCGCTCACCCACGGCCGACACGAGAGACGGGCCGGCGGCCCGCGACCGCGAGGGGGACCGCCGCGCGCGGGCGACGCCCCGGTCACTGCTGGGCCGCCACCAAGGCCTCCGCCCGGACCAGCACGCGCTCCCACACTTTGTCCAGGATGGCCCGGACGGTGGCGACGAGGGTGTCGCGGTCGGCGGCGCTGAGCCCCGCCACGTCCTGCACGGCGCTCACCACCTCGCGCATGAACGCCTCCCGGACGCCCGTGTACCACTCCTGGGCGTTGCCCGCGGTCAGCGACTCGACCAGCGCCTGCAGGTCCACGGGCCCCAGCCCGTCGCCCGCCGCGAGGCTCCCGATGTTGTCGCCGAAGACCTCGCGGATCAGCGCCACGAGCGCGTCGGCGTGCACCGCCTCGTCGGGGTTCAGCTCCGGCACCAGAGCGTCCAGGACCGCCTGAGTGAGACAGCGGCACGCGCATCGACAACGGCATCCACGCGGATGAACCCACTGGCCAGGGATGCATTGGAAAGGGGGGGGCATTCGCCTTTTCAAGTCCTGGACGCTAGTGCGATTGAGGGGTTCAGAGAGTTAGCGGGTGAGAGCTCATCTATATACAGCTGTATACAGATATATAAGGCCCTTACCCCCCCCCGCCCCCCCCAGCGTATCGCGGCGCGACGGAAGGACCTGGGCCTCCGTCCTATGTGGGATCCTCTGAGGAGCGACCCTGCCCAGATCTCGGGCTGCGCGCTCCCCCATCCGCTCCCGCAGATGCAGGTGCGGCTGTGGGGGGTTGGGCGCCCCCCCCTCCCGATGACTGCATTTGCCGAGTGAAGCCCAGGCTCAAGAGCCCCCCCCCCCCCCGCGGGGCGGCAGACGGGCTGCCGCATCCCTGCGCTGCGAGGGGCGCCCCTGTCGGTCTGCCCCCCGCGCTGCCCTGCCCCCCCGTGTCGCACTGCCGCGCTCCTGCGCCCGCCCTGCCCGCCCACGGATGGAGGGGGGGGGGGGCTGCGCCGCGCCGGGGGGGGGGGGGGGGCGGTACCACCCTATCCCTGACCCTGGCCATGTCCCTGACACCCCTGACCCAGGGCAGCAGCCTCTGGCTGCCCCTATGCCTGCACCACAGAAAGAGCTGCAGCAGTCTGCTGCCCCAGACCCTGCCCTGCAGCACCCTGCTGCCCCTGTTCGCTGAGGGGTGGGGAGGCACCTCTGCCCTGCCCATCCCGAGGCCACCCTGCAGCCCCCTGACACCCGTGACCCAGGGCAGCAGCCTCTGGCTGCCCCTGTGCCTGCACCACAGAAAGAGCTGCAGCACACTGTTGCCCCAGACCCTGCCCTGTAGCACCCTGCTGCCCCTGGTTCATGAGGGGTGGGGAGGCACCTCGACCCTGCCCATCCCGAAGCCACCCTGCAGCCCCCTGCTGCTCGCGGGGTGGAGGTGGGTCACCCCCTGTCCCATCCGCCCGCGCCGCATCAATGAGCGCGGCCGAGACGGAGCCAAAAACGTCCGCGAGGCTCGCGCGCCCCCGACCCCGCCCACCGCCCCCGCCGCGGGACGTGCCCATAGTTGGGAAGGGGGAGGGCAGTGAAGTCGTGGCCGACGACGCAGCCAGCGGGGGCGCCCGCAACCACCGCCCCTTGAGACATGAGGCCGGAGCCACTGAGGCTGTTCGCCCGTGGCTGGGACTGTGGCTGAGGCTGACCCACCCCCCCGCTGCCCGCCCCTCCCCCCCCATATCCCCGTGGGTGGTGGGGGCTGGAGTCCCGGGAAGAGTGGGAAAGAGATGGCCCAGCCCTAGGAGGGGGCCTCCGGCGCGGTGGCTCGTCGTCGGAGGAGGAGGAGCCGAATCGCGGCGGCCGACGCCTCCGCCCCAGCACTGCCGGCGGCAGCACGCGCCGCCGCGCCTGCGGCAGCTCATCCTCTGATGAGCCCCGCGGCGACTCCCGCCCTCAGGAGCCTAGCACCGTGCCTGGGGGGGGCGCAGGCCGGTGCACCTGCTGGGGCGCTTGGAGCCACACACGCAACGCCCTAGCCCCTGCGCGTTGCGCTGCCGGCGCCAGCCGGTGCCCCTCGTGGCCTAAGGAGCAGCAGTATTTAATGCCCTGACCGGTCGCCGCACACGCCGCGCACGTTGCCGCTCCGTGTGCAGGGCACAATACGCGCACGGTGCCCAAACCGCGTCCTAGCGCCCGTGGGGCTCCGGCCGGGCGCGCCGGCAGTGGTGGTGGCTGCGCGGGCGGGCAGTGCGGCCGCTGCGGGCGCACCCGCTGGAAGGGGCGCAGCGGCGCCTGACCACCCAGGGGACGAGGCAGGTAGTTGCTCAGGAAGGCTTCCTGGCGCCCCCTGCCCGGCCTAGCCACCCGCCGCGCCCCATTGGAAAGCGGGGGGGGTGTACGCCCCCCCACCCCATCCAGGGCGCCCAGCCAATGCCCAGCCCCTGTCCCCTTGACGCCAAGTGCCGGCCTCAACGGCATTTGTAACCGACAGTAACCGCCCCCAACCGCTTTGGCAACCTTCCCCAACCGCCTGCCTAACCGCCTCTGGGGCCGCCTCTGAGGTCCCTTTCCTTCTACTGCATCCCTGCCACTGGCCTCGAATGGTCACGGTGCAATGTCCGCAGTAGGCTCTGGCTGCGCCTGCCTCATCGCTTTCATCGCCGACTGTCCATCCTGCCAATCTTCGGTGCTTCCACAGAGCGCACTGTGCAAGCTCATCCCTCGCCCTTGCCTCGGCGGACCCTACCGGCGGTTTGGGCTCTAACGGGTGATGCGCGGCACCCAGGTCAGGGTCACTCCCCCTCTGTGCTGCGCATGCCGGCCCCACTGGGCCACAGAGGTTCGGGCGTACCGTGCAGATTCTAAAGTTTCGCGGAATCCTAATTTTTGCGTTGGGTGTTTTGAATTAATAATAAGCAAAAATTGTGCGGCAGCATCCAAAATGGGCAAAAATGGGCAAAAAAAATTTTTTTGCGATTTTTTTTGCGGAACCCATTTCTGCGTAAGGCCTGAAGCCAATAATTAATTTTTTTTGCGTTTTTTTTTTGCGGACAACAACATCTTGTGCCAGGAATTAAATATTTTCGCAAATCTTTAGAATTCAGCCGGTAAATCGGACATTGGAGCCCACAGTGCAATGCCAAGGGGGGACGTCACAAAGAGCTCTGCCGTTTCCCAGAGGATGACTGTTTGTGGTCCATCTGGTGCCATGGCTGGCCGCAGGCACTGGGCGGCAATACGCACTGCCACAGACATGTCCTTGTGATTGAGTCTCGTGCCGACTGCAATTCTTCTTTTGCATTAAAAAGATGTCGCGTGCACACATGACACACCCCTGCCCAAGGTGCGGGAGGGGTCCGGCGGCTTAGCACCAACAAACAAACAAACAAACAACACCCCCTCACCCCAGTTATAGCCCCCTCCCCCCCCGGGGGGGCTGTTGTCATCAAGATGGCTGCCAGAGTTGAGGGGGGGTGATAGGTCAGGGATTTGTATGGTTTTGCTTTCGGCGCTTCGCACCATCTGTTGTTTGCGGTGTGTGTTCAATTTCTGCTTATTGCACAGCTCTGGCTTTGACGTTCACTGAGAAGGGGGGGGGGGGTTTAGGTGTGGGGGGGGGGCTATAGGTGTGTGGGGGGGGGTTATAGGTGGGAGGGGTATAGGTTTGGGGGGGGTTATAGGTGTGGGGGGGGGGGATTAAGAACAAAGTAGGGTACACACGGTGCAGAGGACATAGAGGGCAGGCACACCTGAGGCTGCTCCAGCACGACGGTGGGGAGCTGATCCCTGGTCGGGACCAGGACCGGCAACCGCAGGGCAGCGACCTGCGAGAACACCGGGAGCTGCGTCACGGGGGAGGCGGCGCTGAGCAGCTTGCGGCCCGCCTGGCGCACCAGCAGGTCCGTGGCGAACGTCCCCTCCAAGATCATGAGGTCCCGGAGGCTCTCTGCCTCATCGCTCAGCCCGAACTCGAGGGTCTCCTTCAGTGTCCAGTTGGGATCGGGGGTGGTCTCCAAGTTCACGATGTTGCGCGCGCTCTTGGCGATGACCTGCATTGAGGAGGTGGGGCGGAGGTGAGGTGAGGTGAGGTGAGGTGAGGTGAGGTGAGGTGAGGTGAGGTGAGGTGAGGTGAGGTGAGGTGAGGTGAGGTGAGGTGAGGTGAGGTGAGGTGAGGTGAGGTGAGGTGAGGTGAGGTGAGGTGAGGTGAGGTGAGGTGAGGTGAGGTGAGGTGAGGTGAGGTGAGGTGAGGTGAGGAGGAGGAGGAGGAGGAGGAGGAGGAGGAGGAGGAGGAGGAGCGCCTGCCGCAGTCCCACGGACGACGGGCCTTGGCGTCGTCCCCCGGGGGTCCCACGCAGACCAGCCGAGGGAGTCCTCCGTCTTACCTCCGCTAGAGCAAGACGAATCTCGTCGCACACCTGAGAACGCTCCTCCCAGCAGGCCGTCTGAGTCACAGTGTCGGTGTACGACAACGCTACGGTCCGATCTGCTCTCCGGTCCCGGCCACCAACCGCTCCGAACTGTCCTGGATCCACCCGAGGCAGCGTCCCAAGATCAACGTGACGGAAGGTGTGGGTCTCCCGGGGCATCACCCCCGACTTAGGACGCCGCCAGACAAGGAGCGCGGTCTGGCTCGACTGCGCGCTGTACCGGAACGGTCCGGGCGCGTGAGGCCGAGGACGGGTCACGGACGTAGATAAGGCCACGGGGCGGGCCGACCCAATGCCACCTGCACGTCCTTGAAGAGCGTACGGGGGCCCTGGGAAGCCATGCTAGGCGGCATCCGGTTGGTCTCGAGGTACACATACAGGACCCGGTACGGGCTCCGCTTGCTACGGGTGGCGATGGTGGACTTCACGTTGGGGGCCAAGAGGAGGTCTCCTGATAGCCATAGGCCTAGGATGACATCCCAGGCGGGCCACCTGGATGACCCAGGCGTCGGGGTCCAGTTGGCGACGTGGTACCATTCTGGCGGAGGGTCGTTGGCGAGGGACTGGTTCACGGGGACCCCCGTCAGGGGGGAGAAGTGGTTGGCAAGAGGCAGGACGGGCACCGCATGCCGCTTGTGCAGGAGGACGGTAGTGAGTACGACGTCACAGAGGAGGCGACGGAGGTTCGCAGGACGCAGACCCCTGTGTTGAAGGGCATCTCTGTGCGGTGGGGAGATGGCTCCAAGACGCCCAACGGTGTAGGTGGTGATGGCACCGTGGGTCGGGGAGCCATCCACGGCCAGCAGGAAGGGCTCGTCGCCCCAGAGGACGAGGGTTCCCCAGGCAGTGGGCGTGCTGTGGCGCCAGGCACGACACCTCTGGGAGAGCCGGGCCGCGAGCCACCGATGGTAGTGGGCGCGAAGGAGCGGGTCGAGTGGGCAAGAAAGGACGTGGTCGCCAAGGGCGGGCAAGAGACAGAGGGGGCAGGGCGTGTCCCTGGGGGGGAACAGGGAAAGGCGAATGCCGGTGACCGTGAGGTGGTCCCCCCACGTGAGGAGTCCATGGCCGACGGCGGTGGCGTACTCACCGACGGCAGGGTGGCGCTGAGGAGGGGGGGTCTTGGCGTAGGCGTGGTGGGAGGCGATCGGGGCGCGCCGTGTGTGGGGGAGGGCGTCGTGGACTTGGAGGCCTGCGTGGGAAAAGTAGACGCGGGGATCTTGTAGGGGACTGAGCCACCCCACCGTAGCCGGGCAGTTGACAGCGGCCTGCCCCGCCGCCGCGTCAACCTGGTCCAGTAGGGCGTCGAGCCAGGTGCCGGTGATGTGGGAGTAGAGGTGGCGGGGGGGGGGGGGGGCACGGGCCATAGCACGGCATTCGCGTATTAGGTCCCCTTGCAGCGAGTCATCTGGTTCCCGGCGCCCCTCCTGGGCCGTGATGTATCCCTTGCAATCAGCAAAGTGCCACGAGCTGGACCAGAACCAGAAGGTGGGGTCGGCCGAGGGGCCCCGGGCGGTGAGGGCCACCCACGCCGTGTACAGCTCCGCCGTGGAGGCGTTGTCCAGCCGTAGGGGGATGGGGACAGGGTACACCTGGTACCGGAGAGTGGGTGTCCTGGACCTCGAGTCCGGGGGACGATAGGGCCATCACGTGGGGAGCGTGGTCCGGCAGATGCTCGGCGGGGGGCAAATGGATGGAGATGTCGCACTGGTGGCATAGGGCGACAAACAGGTCGTGGTCTGTGGGATGGGCAGCACACCGGAGCCCGAGCTCTGAGGTGAGGCAGGGCTACGAGGGGTGGAAGCGCCAGAGGGCAGTCGGGAGCCCGTGACGCGTGGACCGGCGAACCAAGGGGTTGGATTGGTTCAGGTGTCGGATGTAGACGCTGAGGAAGGGGGATCCACTCCAAGAGGGAGGCCAGCGTCGGTGGGGGAGGGCGCGGGCAACAGCGGCTGGAGAGGGGCGCCTGGGGCCCGGAGAGGGGCAGCCGCCCGGGGCTTGGGAACCGGGGCCGGGACTGCAAATGAAATTTTGGGAGCATCCACGGGGGCCTCCGGGGTAGTCACGGGGCTGGGTGTAGCCACAGCCTGCCTGAGCACGCCGGCCAGGTCTTCGAGGTCAGGCACCTGGGGCGAGGTGAGGACGGCAGCGGCAGGGATAAAGGGCACGAGGGCCAGGAACTGTAGAGAGCCGGGTGGCGGTAGCTCAAACGAGGCTGGCACCGCAGTGCGCACGGCGTTGGCGAACACGGGTGGCATGGACTGGAGGCCGCGGAGCCTGGTGGCAATGGACAGGAGGGGGGGCAAGGCCCTGATGAAGTTGTGTAGCCTAACGGCCTCGGCCTGCCGCTGTGCTGCGGCGGATCGCTGGACTTGCTGCACGGCGTTGTCCCGCTCGGATCATGTCCAGGTCACGCTTGAGGGACTCCAAGTCCCCTTGTGCCACGTTCAGCTCCTGTTGCAGGGCCTCATACCGGTCACTCAGCTGGGTGTAGTCGGTTGAGTAAGCCGACACGTCCAGGTCCGGGACAAAGGGCTCCCCCGGCTGCAAGGGGCGGGGCGACCCGGCGGTTGGGGCAGGCGACTCCGGCGGCGTGGGGGCAGCGGTAGCTGGCTTGACCTGTGAGGCGGGTTCGGGGAGGCTGAAGGAGAGCCTTGGGTGCTCGGGTAGCAGCGATGAGGGCGATTGATCTTGGGATCGGTACAGCGCTGATGCCGGGGTGAATGCTACTGACGCAAACAAGGCCCCAACGGCGCTGGGGGCTGGGTGGCCCTTGGCAAGGTAGGGCGCGTGGCTGGGTGGGGTGAGGGGAGGGGGGCTGGCGGTGTCCGGGATGCCAGCCTGCAGGACAACGATGGTGGGGGCTGTGGCCCACGAGTGCTCCCCGGCCTGCTCGATCTGGTGCAGCAGCTCCACACTGCGGACCGGCAGGACCGAGCACTCCAGCAGCGGCCGCAGCTGGTCGGGGGCCCACATGCCCTTGTTGGCAAGGGAAGGGGGGGTGGCGACCGGGGCCGACGTGTACTGCCCAGCAAGGCAGATGGAGGAGGCCCATGCCAGGAGGCCGAACTTCAGCGGGATGAGCTCCGCTGTCGGGACCTGGGCTGCTTACAGGACTGCATGCACGTCATTGGGCAGCGCCCAAAAGGCCGCCACCACCTCGCGGGTCCGAAGGCGGTCCGATGATGGCCTGAGGTGGGGGGCCAGGAACTGGCTGATGGGCTTGTGAATCTTGTGGGAGACCTTTTGACTTTGGATTTCTGGGGGTACGTCGGCTTCGATGGCTGGGGGCTTTTCGCGGGCCGTGTAGAGGCCCCGGAACACCAGACTGCGGAGGCGGGCTGCGGAGATGGGGGCGTGCCCGGGGCTCCACCGCATGACCAGGGCGGCAGTGAGGGCGTCGGGTCTTTGGAGACGTATTCCAGCAGCGGGCCGCCTTGCGCCAGCGACAGGGGGACATGTTCGATAACTTTCACGTCCGACAGGCTCGTGGCGACTGTAACGGTGGCCGTGAGCAGGAGCCCTCGTGGCGTCCACGCTCCTGTCACGGCGGTGATAGCTTGGATACCGCCGTCCCCGGCTATCCACCGTAGGACATCGCATATAGGTCGGCCAGGGCGGGGTCGGGGGACCGGATGGCCTCATCCGCCGCCTCCAGCGCGTCATCCTTCAGCATGTCCAGCTCCCGTAGGAGGCGATCAGCGTCGTCGGATTGGGCGATATCCATCAGAAACAGAGGGAACGGTCCCCGACGCAGGGCGCCGCCTCGACCGGTGTTGGGGGCAGGAGAGGGGGAGTCCTGGGACGGCGTTGAGCGGTCAGATATGATTGGCTGCGACGAAAAGGGAGCGGGTGGCCTGCGGCCGCGAGGCGTTGGGAGGGGGTAGCAAATAGGGGCGCAGAGGCTACGGGAGGAACATGAACAATAGCGGTAGCACCCATCGGGCTGGGCGCCGAAGAAAAACATAGGGTGCCACGAGCGCGGCCATGGTGTGACGAAACAAAGATCATGGCGCGAGAGCGCAGAGCAACGTGGGGTCGCCTGGCGGAGCGGGCCGGCGAATGAGGGTCCCAGGACTCACGAGGACGGGGGTGCGAGGGGAGCGCCGCGCTAGCGCGCGGGGCTGCAACCCATGGGGTGCATAGGCGAGCGGGGCCCCATGGCGGGACGACGCGGTAAACGGTTCACGATACCCCTGCACAAGGCGTCACGCACAGCGGCGGATACGTCGAATGCAGTCCCCGTCACGGCTCCCCGCGTAGCGGCCTGGAAGACTGCCACGGCGAGGTCAACGTCTTGCCAGAGCTGATTGTAGGACGCAGCGTCCACTGTGAGTAGGAGGGGGCTAGCAAGGGGGAGGGACGCACCTGGGGTGCGGCACTCAGCCCTTGGAGACACGGGAAAAGAGAGAGAGAGAGAGAGAGAGAGAGAGAGAGAGAGAGAGAGAGAGAGAAAGAGAGAGAGAGAGAGAAAGTGCACCATACGGGTGGAGCAGAGCGGAGAAAGGGGGCCACAATGGCAAGATATGAGTCACGCGGTGGCACGACAAACACGACGTATCATGACTGGCTTCGAGCGTGGTAGTGCGTGCAGGCAATCCGTCCTACAGCTACCATCCTGAGGGTTTTTAGATTGGTGCCAGGTCATCTAAAAGATGGTGGTGGGGCCTTTGCTCGGTGGGGGAACTAAGCTCATGGCAGGCACGTCCTCAGGGTGCCACGGGGAGATGGACCGGAAAACCAGAAAGCGATCCTGCATAGGCAGCTGAAATAAGCAGCTGCACCGCTCCGCCATTCATCGGATCTGTCTCCGGATCCGGTGGTTGGTGGAAGCAATGGGCAGGACTCACACATGCTTCGCGGGTATACATCAAACGCGCCCTAGGGTGGGGGGGGCTGTCGCCCTATAAACGGCAACCACCAGATCCAGATCCAGATCCAGGTGAGGTGAGGTGAGGTGAGGTGAGGTGAGGTGAAGTGAGGTGAGGTGAGGTGAGGTGAGGTGAGGTGAGGTGAGGTGAGGTGAGGTGAGGTGAGGTGAGGTGAGGTGAGGTGAGGTGAGGTGAGGTGAGGTGAGGTGAGGTGAGGTGAGGTGAGGTGAGGTGAGGTCTCATCCCGGGCATTCCCCAGGGGATTGGAAGCCTGGACCCCCAGCCGCAGCTCCCATGCCGCACCACGTCAGTCCGAGCCCCCCAGGGTTCGAACCGGGCCCCTCCAGGTCAGGTGCAGACATGCCACTAGCGCCCAGCAGGAAATCGGGGTCTCATTAGGAATCGGCCCTGGGCTGTGTGCCACCCGGTAATACTCGCCCCGCCCGCATCCAGAACTCAGTAAGAACCCGTTGCATCCAGTGCGTGGCACTGTGGGGCCCAGACTTGCTTGGTTGTGACTGGCCTGGCAGACTAGTGGCAAGTCTGGTCAGGTGCCAGGCACAGGACGCAAAGCCACGCAACCGGACCTGCATCGAGGACAGCAGCACCAGCCGCACTCGGCCACTCTTCTCGGCCTCTGGGCCC
Source organism: Eutreptiella sp. 'Long Island Sound 2002' (assembly GCA_964036045.1). Classification (NCBI taxonomy): domain Eukaryota; phylum Euglenozoa; class Euglenophyceae; order Eutreptiales; family Eutreptiaceae; genus Eutreptiella; species Eutreptiella sp. 'Long Island Sound 2002'. Next base: position 11,063,553 of record OZ038395.1, read on the forward strand.
TCAGGAGAGGCCTTGAGCGCTTCAATGAACTTCCTCACGTCCGTCACCTTCAGCGCCCTGGCCCGGTCCTTGAGCACGAAGTTCTTGGCGGTGATCTTGGGGTTGCCGCGGGGCTTGCGCCGGGGCCGCGGCGCCTCCGGCTCGGGCTCAGCAGCCTCCGCGGTGGCCTCCACGGGCGCCTTGGACTCCGGCTGTGGCTCTGGCGCGGGTCCTGCAGGCGCCTCTGCCTCGGCACTCAGGACCTCCGGCTGCGGCTCCTGCTGTGGCGGGATTTCCTCGGCGCTGTCCGGCTGCGGAGCCATATCCTGAGAAAAGGGGGGGTTCACGCGGGGACCGTGACATCCACTTGCGTCTCTGCTACGTGGCATCTACCGCCGGGGAAATGAGTTGTGGGGTTTTGGGGGCCTCAAATGGTCAGGTTGCATTGTCCGCATTAGGCTCTGGCCGCGCCTGCCCCGCGGTTGTCATCGCCTTCTGTCCATCCGCCGACACTCGACGCTTTCACAGTGCGAGATGTGTCCAGAGGTCAGCCCTCGCTGCTGCTCCCGCTATCCGTGCTGGCTGTTTGGGCTCTACAGGGTTATGCATACATCCAGGTCAGTGGTCACTCCCTTCCTGTGCTGCATGGACTGCTGGCCCCATTCGGCCACACTTGGTTGGGCTTTAACGGGACCGTAGGGTTTTGGGGGGGGGGGGTTAAGGTGCGGTCAGCAAAGGTGTAGGTGAACCTTTGGTGGGCTTACCCCGTTCAACACCGCCACCTCCCAAGAGCTACGGCATTGCAACCGCTTGAAGGCACATTCCTTCAAAAAGAAGTGGGAAAGAGGGACGATGCAAATTGGTGTGTTTTCGGCAAATTCTGCGTCTCCCTGTCCTGGTCGCGTCCCACGGGTGTGTGCAGTGATCGAACAACAAACGCACAGGAGCACGCGGCAATCCGGGACCGACTGAACGTGAAGCCCGTCGGCACTGGCATACAGATAGCGGTGGGACAAGCATTCCCCTCTCACCCACTGCGCCAAAGAAGACGCCATGCCGGCGCTTTCGGCGTCCACTTTCCGACCCCAAATCCGAAACTGGCCGAAGCGGGTCCGAACTGTCGGAGGTCCAGGGGCGCGGTGGTGTGGTCCCAGTGTGCTCGGTGCACTGCAGGTGGATTGTTGTTGGTTTGGTGGTGCGCATGGCGTGGGTGGGTGGGCGACATCCCCGTCACCCCCGTCCGGAAAATCCCGATAACTGGGTGCATCATGCTGCGCCGCGCGTCACCCGCGTCCAACAAATCCCGGCATGTGGGTGCGTGAGGCCCCCATCCAGAAGGTGTAGGTGAACCTTTGGTGGACTTACCCCGTTCAACACCGCCACCTCCCAAGAGCTACGGCATTGCAACCGCTCGAAGGCACATTCCTTCAAAAAGAAGTGGGAAAGAGGGACGATGCAAATTGGTGTGTTTTCGGCCAATTCTGCGTCTCCCTGCCCTGGTCGCGTCCCACGGGTGTGCGCAGAAGGGGCATTCGACCCATTTCTGGTGTGGAAGGGGGGGTCGCATCACGAATCGACCCCCCGCCCCTCCCAAGGCCCCCCTCCCACATCACCCCCTTCTGATCGGACCCAGGCCCCGAGGAATCCACAGCAGGTCACGTCGCTCTGCAACGCGAGACCCTACTGCATCTCTGCTTTTCGGCCTGTGGCCTGCCTGTACACAGCACGGCATCAAGAAGGGGTCGCAGATGAGCGTCCGCGGGAGGTGACTATCCTGGGAACTGCCGGATTACTGGGGCGGGGCGGGGGGTGATTGCGGTCAGGGAGCGTCAAATACAATTGCGAAAAATGCGAGAAATTGCGAGAAAATTGCGGTGCTGCAACCAAACCTCCCGAAGCCTCAAGGAGCAACACCTCTGCACAGGGGACACACAGGGCACCAACAAGCAAGGGGGACCAGCCAAAAAGCAATTGCGGAAAAATTGCAGAAATTTGCGAAAAATTGCGAAATTGCAAAAAATTGCGAAAATTGCCGACCTCCATCCCACCCGTCCCCCCTCGCGACTCATTGTCAGAATACTCCCACGCATCGCAGAGGGTTCACATTTCCCAGTATGCTCTGCTCCTTCCCCTCCTGCCGGTAGCCCGAGCGGGTGCACACATGCGCGGGCCGATTGAGCCAACTTTCCTCGATGTGCATGGGCTGCCTCCTGGTGAGCGCCGCCACAACTTCAAGACACCCATCGCATTCTTTTTTTTCCCTTCAGTAAAGACAGTCCGGAAGCTGCGAGGGTGAGTGCACTGGTCGCTACGTCACACTACGGGTGCTCCGCCCGGTTCATGTAGCATCTTGAAAACAGGCCCACCCCTCACAAAGAGAGGGGGCACTGCTTTGTCCTGACGACGCCAGAGAGTACCACCTGGGGAAAAAATTTAAGAGGTTTTTTTTTTTGGGATGAACAAAATTAAAGGGGGGGGAAATTGGTATTGCTCCTTAGAAATGAAGGAAAATTTTGGTATGAGGCCCCTTGTTGCTGCTTCCTAGTGGATGTTCATTGTGGATTCCTGGTGGGCTCTGGATGGCTGCTGTTATTTCCTGGTGGGCTCTGGATGGCTGCTGTTATTTCCTGGTGGGCTCTGGATAGCTGCTGTTATTTCCTGGTGGGCTCTGGATGGCTGCTGTTATTTCCTGGTGGGCTCTGGATGGCTGCTGTTATTTCCTGGTGGGCTCTGGATGGCTGCTGTTATTTCCTGGTGGGCTCTGGATGGTTGCTGTTATTTCCTGGTGGGCTCTGGATGGCTGCTGTTATTTCCTGGTGGGCTCTGGATGGTTGCTGTTATTTCCTGGTGGGCTCTGGATGGTTGCTGTTATTTCCTGGTGGGCTCTGGATGGTTGCTGTTATTTCCTGGTGGGCTCGGGATGGCTGCTGTTATTTCCTGGTGGGCTCTGGATGGTTGCTGTTATTTCCTGGTGGGCTCTGGATGGTTGCTGTTATTTCCTGGTGGGCTCGGGATGGCTGCTGTTATTTCCTGGTTGGTGGGCGGACCCACAGAGAACACAGTGTCAATCGACACCGAGTCTCATCTCTATGTTACACATTCACACTGCATGCAGCACACAGGAAACCCTCCCTGCAGCCCGTATTTGATGTGCACAGCACGGCACAGAGAATCCTTAAAATTGAAGGAAATTTTTGGTACGAGGGAGGGCTTCGAAATTTGTCCAAATCAATTTTTTCAACCCCTAATTTTTTCCCCCTCTGGTATGCCGCCTGGCAGCGACCTTCAAGACCCCCACCGCATTCAACCCAACAGCAGACGGAGAAGGTTGATGGCCACCCAAGACCACCCACGCAGGCCACCGCATACCTCCCCCTCCTGCAGCTTCTCCGTCTCAACCGCGGCCGGCTCCGACGCAAGATCAGACACCGACTGCTCCTCGGGCTCCGCGGATGGCGTGGCGTACAAACGGGTGGCCTTCCGGGTGACCAGCGGCGCCGCAGGGACCGAGAACATGGGCGCCGCAGGGACCGCCCGGGCCGGCACGCCCGCGTACTGGTACCCCGCCCGCTCCGCTGGCCGGCGCAGCCTCAGCACCGCTGCGGCCACGAGAGCGAGGGCCCCGGCCATGAAAGCCATCGCGGCACCGGACTGAGCCATTGGGGAGGGGCGTGGGACTGCGGTGGGGGCAGGGGCCGGGCGTGAACTTTCCCACGTCTGCACTTCACGGGCAGCGTGTACGGGAGCAGCCGCCAAAGAGGCGGTCGGGGCGATCCGGGCGGCCGCCGGGAACTGCACGGCACTGCGCGCCTCCAGGGCCACCGGGGCCTGCGCGAGAGGGGGGGCCGGAGCGGCAGTCGTCCACAGCAGCGCCCGGGCCGGGGCTGCCACCAGAACACCGGCCAGGGCTGCGGCGGCGCACACCGCCAAGAGCGGCATGGCGGCAGGGCGGCGGTCGGAGCGGTCCACGAGGTGCGCGGAGTAGTGTGGCAGCTGCATTCCGCTCGACAACTTGCAGGTGGCGTCAGAAGAAGGCATCGGAAGGTCGTAACACGAAACAAAAAAAATGCACTGCGAAGGGGAGTGAGAAAAGGGAGAGAGATAAAGGGGGGAGTTCATGATGTGAACGATCATTGCAGCGGTAGCATATGTCACCTCCTATGTCTGGAACTGCACCTGCCTACCCTGTCCCCCCATTGAAATCCCCCCCCCAATATCCTAACGCTTGCCCCCCGCGGTGTGGGCGGCGGGTATTGCACCACACAATGGTAGCACCAAAACTGCAGCAGTTCCAGTATAACAAGTGTGGACGCGCACATGCACGCCGCCAGATTGATTGGTCACGCTGGCGCTGGCGCTTGCAATGATTGCTGTGTGAATTTTTCGTTTGACTGTATTATTGCTGATTTGCCTGGTTCCATTCATGTATGAACCTGTTTGTGCATATGTGATCCCATGTTATGCTCCGTGTGTTTTGGACTGACGACGCTGCACTTTGGTGGCAGAATGCATGCTCAGAAACTGCAAAAGCTGCAAAAACTCAGTGAGCTCTGCAGACGACCACATGTCACGCCATTTGAATTAAACTGTTGTTTATTTCATAAACGTGGGTTATGGAGTAGACACTCAGAGTGACAATCAAGCCCGTGATTATTTGGCCGAAGCTGCCTTGGCATTCCCTTCGCTGGTACTCACAGCTCGTGTTAAAGCAAGTCAAAGCATTTTACTCAAAACACAGGTGGGACAAAAGACGGCAGAGATATCATTGAACAACGAACCGGAAATTTCGGGTTTGCATCATATGGCCATAAACCGTCACTTCATTTGCAAGTCAATCTGTACCATTTGTCTTCCTCTCCCATGGTATGGAGAATGCCCTCAGAATTAACCGTCAGCTCGTTTGCAAGAAAACCCTACGCTGCCTGTGGCCTCTTTCCACTTCCCATTGAGACAGTCACTGACACGAAGGCATGTAACGAAGGACAGCAGAGGTAGCATTCAACAATCCTTGACACTGCAACTTGCAAACGTCACTACTGCATGTACAAGCACTAGAAATGGCTTCTCACCCCTTCAAATAGGTGAGACCTTTTGCCTACAGGAAGCTCGTGTTTCTGACACACTGCCTTGACCTCCTTGTGCAGGGTGTTGGCTCGTTTAACGTGAGGTGCATGAGCCTGCTCACTTCACAGTACTCGAGGTGACCCCTCGGAATCAAGGTTCAGAGCTGTCCAGTGCTACGATGACCCCACAATGGCGTGGTAGCGGATCTGCCACATAGTGAGAATTAGCTGGGTCTGAAACCAGGTTGTACCTTTTATTTTCGTACTTGCTTGTTTTGCCATATGGGGGTCATAGGGGGAATCCTTGCACTGCGCGTGCACTGCGTGCTACTTTTAGACTATGTTCCCCCCGAAGAGCCCCAAGGCACACCCATTGAAAACGCCCTTAGAATTAGATGACCCAAACTGCCCCACAAATCCACACGATGTTGCCAAGGCTGTCAATGGCAACCGTAACTTTATATACTCACCCGGCGTATTTAGGATTAAATAGGACATCACAAAGGATGCCTCCTATGGAAGCAAGGGGCATGCTATCCACGTAATGCGTCACAAAATAAGGAAAGTGTGGGACGTGGTTCCACTCCGACAATCTTTCCGCCCATCGAATTTCAGTGACAACACCATTCAAGTAAGAACGAACACGATGCACAATTACCCACCAAGCCTCCTCAGAGCACCCCGTTGCTCTAGAGAGGAGATGAGCACATGTATGAGGTGGAGTGTGCTTAAGGAAGAAATAGAAGCGGAACAAATGTTCGTGTGGAAGTATCTCATCATGCCCATACTTATGCTTCCTCCTAGAAAAGAGTGGATGTGGTGGAGATGAGCAAAAAAAGTGCAAAAAAGGGTGAAAATGGGTGAAAATGGGTGAAAATCCAAAAATGCCATATCCCCAATGTGGAAAAAGCATCAAAACCTACGCCACGGGGCAACAATGATGCCCCTAGTATCTCAAAGCATGGGTCTCCGATACGGCCAGACGCCCAAATAGTTGCACTGCGCGCGCACTGCGCTTAAGGCTCCCCCATAATTAACTAAATTGTAGAATGAACATTTCTTGTGTCCCAAGTTTGTTGCTCACTTAGAAATAGCACTAGTATGGGGATGGCACACGACACTGCATCTCATCTCTTTTTTTTTGGTTCACACGAAGATGAGCTGGCGTAGCCTGCTCACTTCACAGTACTTGAGACAACCCCTCGGGATCAAGGTTCAGAGCTATCCAGTGCTACGATGATCCCACACCGCGTCTCATCTCTATGTTGTGCATTCACACTGCATGTAGCACGCAGTCACACAAACACAGCACTTGTCTTTGCCTTCCCTGGCCTGCCCTCTACATCAAGCATAATTCCGGCCCCCAGAGTACCCGTGCGCAGAGCAATGGTACAAAGTGGGCGAGCACCAATCCTACACTGACCACATATCTGGAGCTGCGGACCTAATTAAATTTTAGAATCAAGTATTTTTGACACACAATCTGTGTGCAACAAGCAAGTATTGAATTTTGTTTTTTTTCTTTTTGCAGGTAGCACCTTTTGACCACATTCCAGCGAACTTTTAATTATTCAATAACAAATTTCAAATGTGGATGGTACTTTGTTTTGTGTTCAGCACATTCCGCTAATCAATGTGATGGGCCTCATGGATTTTTCTGAAAGAAATTTTGTTTTGGAGATTTTGGACCAATTTTGCCCCCTAGAAAGAGTTTAGGGCTGGGGTGCCGAAATTACCCTTTACCACAAGAGAGCCCTGCAGCCCCACCAAAATAACTGCGTCACTATTACATCCATCCCTGATGGACCATCCAAAATGCACGCTGCAGTCTGCCTGACTTCCTCCCCGCTTCACCTGCCTGCCCAAGATCCAACCAGGCCCCCAGGGAATATGGTCCATGGGTCCCCTGTATCTAAGACAGAGTACAGCTCACGCATGAGAGTAGAAGAATGAAATATACGACGGAATTGCGCATCCACATCGCTGCACCGTCGACCCGGGACATGGACAAAGTGCGTGGATCTATCCCTTGAGCAGTGCGTCCCCGGCGCACGCGCCTGGCGCTGGTGGTGGCAGTTACGGCTCCGCCGCTCAGTTTTCGAGGACGGCCCCCAAAACTGCGAATTTTCGGCGCCTCAAAATCGTGATTTCGGGTTGAGGCATGCGCTGAGTCCAGGGACAGTTATACAGCATGTGTGATCACCGGGACGATGGTCTGCGCGCCAGGCGCATGCCAAGCAGGCAGCCCCTTCTTTGCACTGGAACCCCCCCCCCCTTGCGCAAGCACTCTGAAAGTCAGGGAAACAACGGGCAGACGGGTCCCCGTGCTTGGACAAGGCAGTGCCCACAACAGGAAACCTAAAGAAGCGGTCAGGAAAACAACTATCAGACGGGCTACCGTGCTTGGACAAGGCAGTGCTTGCGCAAGGGGGGGGGGGGGGGGGTACCGAGTTTGCTAGGGACTAAAGCAACACAGGGGGGGGATGTTTTCGATCATGAGGTGGGCGCACATGATGAGGCTGATTGTTTGCCTTCTTGTTAAACATACCCATTGCCTGACGACATGAGCATGATGATGTTCACATCGTTTAGCGGGCCCACATTTGAGGTTCTTTTGCGGTGTTGGAGCGGCAAGAAACTCCTCCCGATCTTGTGAGGCAATCATGACATAGCACATTGGAGAATCCCTAGGGCAGCCCCATAGCACAATGGCAAAACATCTGAAGCATCAGATTTGTTGCAAAATTGACCCCCCCCCCCCTTCATAGTAACCACCTGTGTGCGACGGCATCCTCACACCCCCAGGGGAACCTACCCCAGGTGACGGTCCCCTTGCCCCACCATTACTATGCAAGGGACGCGCGACACAAAACAAGACATGCAGACACAAGGGCATATGAACCACAAAATGAGCCAGGAACTGCCTGTTGGGATGCATGCTCAGCTTTACTGAGACACAGGTTCTGTGTGCCACTTTTTCTGGAGGGAGTATTTGACTCTGAAGAGCTGCACATGCCCAACAGGGGCCACTGGAATGGGCTCTCCAGCTGCAGGCTTGGCTGCCACCTGGGCAGCAGGTTTGGCCGCACTCTTGTCATGTGTCACCACAGTGCCAGAGCGCTCATATGTGATCCGGTAGTCAGCACCACACTCTGAGGGGCCCAGAATCTTGGCAAGCACAACACTGCCTCTGAACGTTGGGAATTGACACCAATACCGGCTGGGTGCGTGTCAATGAGATCGACATCCATGGCTGAAATTGCGAAAACTAAGTGTTCTGCACGATGCAGGGTACAGTGTAGTGCCTTGGATGCAAGGAATCTGCAGTACACAGCCATCCACCAATAATACCTTTTTTTTCTGTGCATCCGCATCAGGAGAGCGGAATGGCCACGCCACGGTCCATAAGGGTCGTACGTGCTGGTCTGTATGGGGCGTTTGACAAAACGTTCCCTCAGATTTCCAGTAGTGGCAATGCACCAACAAAACCACCATGTCCAACCAACAGCCACACAGGAGAAGCTCAATATCCGACCTTCTAAGTAAATTTGCCAAACAGTTCCCTAACCCCCCCGATTGCTGTGCAAAGGGCGGTGACTATGCAAGGGACACCAACACTTGATGCTTATTGTGCATGAAAAGCCACGCACCATGTTGGCCAAAACATGGTAAGCATGCTCTAACCCATGTGAGCATGACCTCCTTTGCAAACAAATAAAACAAACACCAACATGAGGGCACCCCATATGTATACCGTACATTCAAGCAAATATGCATGAATGCATATCAACATGAACATATATAATGGCGTGTGATGAACGTATAATGACGCATAACGTACAAAAAAAGTTTGAATAACAATGTCATGGCTATACACTGCCAAGAAATTAAACTCAAAACCTCAATGCATATCACGCAACCGTACTCATGCAAATTGCTGAAGCCCAAATCAATGGTGGTTTTTCAAATGTGCCAAGGTTCCTGAAAGACAAAGGACTTCTTAAAGAGTCCCCTCACTCCGAGAAAATCAACTGGAAGGCTATAGCACACCAATTGGGCATAAATGTGGGGGTCATAGGGCAGAGGTACCTCTGAAAGCACACCGAAATGTATGTTAGTGCATTGCCACACCCGCCAATCCACACACGGGCATGTGACTCTGGACCAAAAAAAAAAACCAGCCCTTGTGTCATGGCCACTCAATGACCAATGACCAGGGGGTACTGTTGAAACGTCAAGGGGGAAGACGGCATAAAAGAGTAGCAAAAACATGTCCCACATGGACTGGATTAATGTGCGTTGGCCCTACCACCGATAAAGACTCCATATTCTCCAAATCACACAAGTCTCAATGCATAAGACAGTTTGAATTGGAAACGACGATAATGATGAACTCAAATAGGGTCGACAAAGGGATAACGAATGACATGATTGTCCCCAACCATCCAAGGACCAAATTACGCATCTTCCATGAAAGAAAAAAATCCACACCCATGCACCAAAATTAGTTCGCTACCCAAGTTTGTTGTGCTTCAATGAAGTGGGGTTGTGAGGCAGCGCTAGCTCAACGTCCACTCTCCACCCTTGTCCAATATCCACTCTCTCCACCCTGGTCCCGTTGCTAAGCTTCCAACGCCGTCTTAGCGGCCCACCTCACCCCTTCTTCAGGGTGCCCCTAGTTTAAGCCTGTGCTAAGCCAAGGCGCCAATAAAAGGCCTGACTACAGCCCCAGGCGAAAATCCCCCCCACCCCTAACACGGGCCAGGTTCTGGTTTAGGGGGTAAAAGTCCGGGAAAACGGGAACGCGGTGTTTGGACAAGCCCGTGTCATCGCCCAGCACGTACCACAGAACACATGTTGCAGACATAAGCAAACTCTTTTGGGCCAGCACACACCCCACAACACAAACAGCACGTGGACTTACAGCCACACCAACAATTTGACACCCATATGGACCCCTCCTGCAGCCTGCACAAAGGGTACAAACCACACTCTCTATTGGATTGGACCCGCAAAACGAGGGTTCCAAGAAAGAGACCCCAAAGTGCGGAAACACGGGGTCACCGTGTCTGGACAAGCCCATGTTAGGACAAGCATTTCTAACCCACTCTGAACAAGGTTGAGGCAACACTTATCAACAGCAGGAGCGACATTGTCAGTCAGGAGGCAGAGGTCATGGCATCGCCCCCCTCAAAGATGAGATGGGAAAAGATGCGGAGATGAAAAGCAAAGAAGACATACAGACATGTGTGCAAACGTGGTAAAGGGGTAGAGGAGGAACAGAGCAAGAAGGTGCTCCCGGGTTCAGAAATGCCGACGGGTGGTCCAGTCTGCATGCAAGCGATTGGAAGAAGAATACCCAACGCAGGGGCCTTCGGTTATTGATGCACACTTTTCGGTGCAATGATTAAAAACATAAAACATAACGTGGGCCTTATCCACCAAAACAACAAGAGCGATTGCTTCTGTAGGCTTTCCTGACACATCTCATTACGCTGACTAGCAGCTGGTACATTCACATAACCTGTGCAGAGGCTGCCTCAGCCGGTAGGCACCCCGAACAAGCACTTATGCTTTTGTTCCAACTGCCCGGGGCAAAATAGAATGGGTAGTGCACGTAAGAGCACATGTGTCGCTAGATTCTACAAATCAATACTTGCCCACACCTTCATTCAACCCCATCAAAGCGATTGACAAGGCCCAGTTGTGAAACAGGAAACTTGCTGGGGCATTCATTATCCGAAGAAAATCTGTTGTAATGCAATTCTGTGGCTATGTATGAGACCACAACCATCACCACAACAACAAAAACGACAACAGCAACAACGACAACAACAACGAAAACGATAAGAGAATCAACAACAACTACTTAGGTTACGATCTGCTAGTCAGGCGCCTCACTTGGTTGCAACAGCGTGACAACAAAGGGGGCCAGCTCCCCAGCTTGGAGCACAGGGACGAAGGCTGGGTGCAGGTTGCACAGGCCCTGTGTGAGCGCTTGTCCAGGGCACCCACGGGCGGTCGCGGGCACACCGATATGGAGGACTGCACGGTTTGGGATTCGCACCACACGTCGGCGCGCCATATGGAATTCTTGACAACAACAACAACAACAACAACAACAACAACAACAACAACAACAACAACAACAACAACAACAACAACAACAACAACAACAACAACAACAACAACAACAACAACAACAACAACAACAACAACAACAACAACAACAACAACAACAACAACAACAACAACAACAACAACAACAACAACAACAACAACACCAACAACAACACCAACAACATTCGTAACCAGTTCAGTCTGAGACTGGGCTTGGGTACCGCCCCGCCCTAAGGCTGCATATATGTACATAACACACTCACTCGCTCATTCACATACAACAGTTCGTCCTGCGGTTTGCGGTGTGTAATGCCTGACTGTGTGTGTGGACGCTTGATGATGGGGGAAGGTTAGGATGAAGGGAGGAAAGTTGTGACTGCTGAGTGTAGATCGGCGATTGGGAAGAGGTATGGCAAAAGAAGGGAGGGGGAGTTTGGCTGGTGGAGTGAGGGGGGCACGGGGGGCGGGCGGTTAGTGCGGAGGTCCTGGGCCTTGGGTCGGAATTGTTGTGGTTGTTTGGTGTGATTGGGGTGTGGGGGGGCTGATGAAAAGAGGGATGGTTCGTGTGTTTCTTGTTGTGGAATTCTCGTTGTTGTGGAAAGGCGAAAGTATCAAAAAAGGAGATCGATGGGGTCAAAAAGGGGTCGCTTTCCGTTCAACATCAGGAAGCATGTCAAAACCTAATGTATTTCTGCGTTTAGGTAAGAAGCACAAGAGCTGTGCTGCTGCTGCAGGATTCATAACAGAGCTGGAGGCGGTGTTGGGCTTCGCATATCCAGGCGGTGCTGAGCAGGCCATATATGAGTCGCTTGTGTGGGATGCTTCCGTTAGGCTGTAGGCATGGACCATGGCCTCGTGCGGCTGGCAACCCGACTGAGCCACCCGCACACGCTGTTTGCCCACATCGCCCGGACTGGCCACGGATGTATGTAGCAGTGCTCAGTGTCCATACGTGGCGGCGGCACTGGGCATGGTCTTGAACATGATGTCACTGTGCTCCTGCAGGGGCTTGCTGCCCTTCAGCTCCAGCTCGCAGCCGATCCCGTTCCGGACGTCGATCTTGTACATGCTGCAGAACGGGGCCGCGCTCGGCGGCGTGAAGGCCACCGTCAGCTTCGCGGTGCCGGCCTGGTTGTGCGTCTTGCCCGGCACCACGCCCCTCATGGGGGAGATCTGGAAGGCGGCCGCGTCATCGATGGGCCGCACCTGTTCCACCGCGTTCTTCAGCCGTTCGCCCGGGGTGGGCGCGGGCGGGGCCGCGGCCTGCGTGCTGACCGGCTTGGGGTTCGAGACGTAGCAGATCTCGTACTCGGCGGGGACGATGCTGCGGTTGCACAGCTCGATGGTCTTCGGCCACGCGGCGTCGTTCGCCGCGGCCTCGAAGGCGAGGGCCGCGCGGTCGAGGGTCAGGAACGGGAAGTGCACGCTGCATTCCACCGGGACGTTCTGGTCCAGGGACCCGAAGTGCACGCGCACGTGCGCGGCCACGTGCCGCACGTGCGTGTTGCCCGCCTCCACCTCGTCGACCGCCTCGAACGCGGAGCACTGCGACGGGACGAACGCGACCGTGACGTCCAGCGATTCGTGGCTGAACAGCTGAACCTTGGACCTGAGGGGGACCTTCGCGGGGGCGGTGGGCTCCGGGTCGGCGGGGTCGCAGATTTTGGTCAGTTTGGTGATCTCCAACGTGCTGCCGGCCTCCGCCTCCATCGTCACGGTAAATTGCAGGCTTTTGGATTGGGAGTTGGTCAGGCGGATGGTCTTGACCAACTGCGGATCCGTCGCCGGGCAGTTCAGGAACTTCACGGTCCGGGGGTTCACCTCCAGCGACGGGGCGATGATGCTGGCGGCGACGTCCAGCCTCAGGGGCAGCCCGATCTGGGGCCGGCACTCCCACAAACTGCTGAACGTCGCAGACGCCGTCGCCGCCTCCGGGGCCGCGAAATGGACCGTGAAGCACTGCGTGGCCCCGGGAGCCATGCGGGTCGTCATCGGCTCCACGCGGAACCGGTCGCTGTGTGGGCCGGTCGCTCGCCACTCCACGTCCAACGTCGTCGGGCACGCGTTGGCCAAGTGCAACTGCTTGCTGACGGCCGGCGCGGCCTCCGACAGCACCAGCGGCTGGAACTTGAGGGACGCCTCGTTGACCCCGGCGGTGATGCCGGTGGTGATCTTGTGCACCTTCAGCACCGAACCCGCGACCTCCACCCGGACCGGGATGCGCGCCTCGGGCAGGCCCTTGTCGGGGTTGGCGTACACCACGACCTCGTCCTCGTACACGCCGGGCAGGTTGGCCGCGCAGCGCAGGGGCAGCACGATGATCCCGCCCGGCGGGATGCAGTACGGCGTCTGCGGGCTTTGGTCCATCATGAACGCCAGGCCGCGGCCGCCGGCCTGATCCACCGCCAATCCCGTCAGTTTCTGCACCACCTTGGCCTTGGTGCGGTCCGCCACGAAGCTGGCGCCCCCCTTGGAGCCAAAAGGCATGGTCTTCTCATGGGCGTCTCCGAGAATGGTGCCGGCCTTGTTGCTGGGCCCCTCCTTGGCGCGCTGCAGGAGCGTGGGGTAGTCCTCCCGGATCTTGTACTGCGCGAACGAGCACTCGAAGTCCACGCGGCTGCCGCTGTGGTTGCGGATGGTGAGGTACTGCTCGGCGAGCTGCCCCAAGGGCACAGTCCCGAACTCGACCGCCGGCAGCCACTGCAGGGGGTCATCCCCGAGGATGCCGTTCACCAGGTTCTGCATCAGGTGGTCGCAGAACTCGGAGGCGGTCCTGCCATCTTCATGGTCCAATGGGGGGTCGACGGGCCGTTCCGGAGATATTGTGAAGGACATCTTCGCCCCGACGACGTCCGCGCACGTGACGGCACACGCCACGGGCTGCGCTACGCCCGCCAGGCAGCACGGGATCAACAGCTTCAGGGGCCCGGGCCGGTGCACCGTGATGGTGATGTCAATCTTCTTCTTCTCCCCCGCCTTCAGCACCCCGCTCGGGACGCTGAACGTCGTGTGGGCCAGCGCCGTGTCCTCGATGATGGCCCACTGGAACGCCGTCTCGATGCTGCTCAAGTTCCGCAGCTCCACCGTCCGCGTGACGGGGACCGCCATGAAGGCTTCCTGCAATTCGACGGTTGATGGATAGATGCACGCCTTTGGAGACTGCACCTCCCCAAGCACTTCGACCTGCTTGGCTTCGGCACCCTTGGTACGAACCTCGATCACGTCTTTGATGGTCGTCTCCCCGATCGGCTCATAGAAAATGCTCACCACCATATTCTGATGCGGCAGCAGTTTTCCGGAGTCGGGAACAAAGCTGTACAGCGGCGCAAACTCTTCCTCCGCTTCCTCCGGAAATGCGTCGGGCGGGATGGCCGTGCCCCACTTCTGTTTGTAGTGCTCGATCTCCGCTTCCCGCTGTTGCTGTCGCTGCTGCCTGGCCAGGAGCCACTGCTGCTCTCGCTTCACGTCCACCGGACTGACCAGGTCGAAATTCAGCAGCACCTCCGAGTCGTTGTAGAGCGTCACTCGGCTCTCAGCCTCGTTGACTCCGTGGATCACCCCGAAATCAATCACTTCGGGGTCTACCCGGACTGTTGCCCCCTGCACTTCGCCCATCAGCTTCAGCTGCAGAGGCTGAGGGATACGTTGTACCGCACATTCGACAATGAGGTCCAGGAGGCCTGCGCGAATGAAGGCATACTGCATGGTGACCACCACCGTACTGCCTGGATTGACGCAGCCCATGTGGGGGCTGAACATCACTCGCAGGCCCCGCTCTTGAATCCGAGCTTCGTCCTCGACTTGCTTGGTCCGCAACTTGGCCAATTGCTGCAATTGGACAGTGGAGCCGGTCTGTATCATGCGGGTGTCTTCCTCCGTAGGATCAAAGCAGAACCAAGCTGAGCACATGGAATTGTTGACCAGATGAATCTGCCGCTGGGACAGCAACATGGCCCCTGCCACATACGGGGCTGACAGGTTGGCAATCACTGCCGGATGCAGAGCAATGTCCAGAGGCTTGGCCGCTCCGATGGCCTCCACAACGCTGACGGCCGCCACCTGCTCCGACGCTGCTTTGTCAATGGCGTCAGAGAACAACCCCGAAGAGAAGAAGCCAAAGGAGTCCACCGAGGCATCCAGCACGGGGGTGGTCGTCTCAAAGGGGTGCTTGACTGCGGAGTTGGCATTGACGCCTTCGAGCACCAACTGCATTTGGGTTTTGTAGGATGCCGCCACGTTGGGATGGAACTCAATGTTGAACCTTTTGTGTGCTCTGGGCTTGAAAGACCCTTGAGCTGGTGTGACGCCAAACACACTGCCGTCAGTCATGGTCTCGCCCGTGTCCTGGTTCAGCGTCAGCAGCCGCCAATGGAACCGCACCGCAACTTCCGTCGGGTTGTAATAGGTGACGCTTTTGCCGCTGACTCCTCCAACGGAGAGTTCGTCGAAGGTTAGCAGAGTGTTGTTCGTCATGAAGGGGCTGTCGTTATTGACCACGTTGTCATTGATGGAGGCCAAGGTAATGGTGGCTGCAGTGCCTTCCCCTTTCATGCAATACCTCATGGCATCTCCGTTGTCACAAAACAAATACACCTCCGAACAGTACGACTCCTCTGCTTCAGGCGAAAACACGATGGAGACGTCCTGACACTCCCCACTTCGCAGGCTGAAGGTCTTTGGTTTTATCGTGAAAGGCGTGACGATGAGCTCACGCTCGTCATCCGGCAAAGGGCGCTGCGCATCGCTACTGAAGCAGAAAGAAGAGTCGCCGCCACTGTTCATTACCTTCAGGATTTGCTTTTTGGTGCCTTGCAAGATGCAGTAGCCGCACTCAATCACGTCCGGCAGTGATAACATTGGCGGCGGCCGAGTCGCTTGCAGCACGACCTCAAAACTGTTCCACTCGCTGCAGACTTGCAGCCGGTCCTCAAAGTTGGACAGCGAGTCGGGATTGAACCGCACCACATAACTGACGGCCATGCCCGGGGCAATGAGTCCACTGGAGTTCTGCTCGGCGGTCCCGTTCTGCTGCCGCAGCACAATGCTGGCGCTGGTTTTCATTTGAGGGGATTCAAAGCTCTTCAGGCAGACGAGGGGCTTGTGCAGCGAGACGGAGAAATGCGCAGTCGTCGGGGGGATGACGCGGCATCTTCGGGCGATCTGCGACACGTTGCGGATCTTGATCGTCTGCTCGTAGGTGCCGCCCGGCTTGTACCCCGTGAAATGCAGAGACGTGGGCTCCGCACAGAGGAGCACGGGGGTGTCCATCCCGGTGCCTTCGGTGAGCTGGGATAGCCTGAGTGGGCACGCTGGTAGCGGCTGTACATACTTCAGCTGCACGACGCTTGTCGCTTCAGCGTTAGCCCGCAGCTTGGCTTGCAGCGCAGGTTTGTATCCCGGGGGTGCGAATCGGGGATTCACTAAGTGATTGGCGATGGCATTCATCCGGGTCATGCTGGAGCGCTCTGCAGTGAGCAGCGCAGCATCTTCCACATGGCGCTTCTCTTTCTTCTTCCCGCCTGACGCCGTTCTGTTGAAGGAGGAATTCAGACCAATGGACGACATCACGTTGACTTTCTTGGTACTTGCGAAGGATTTGGATTGCCATTCGGATGGAGCGTCATCAGGATTGAATGGCTTGGCCTGCTCCAGCACCGAAGGAACTTTGTATGTGGAGCTGAATTCAACGTCCTGCTGGCGTATAATGCGGGCAATATTGATGCATCCCGTCACCAACTTTTCGGCATGTTCCATCGCTGTTTCGGCATCAAAATGCTTGACCTCCTCCACGAGAAACAGTTGCTCTCGTCTTCTTTGCAAGTCTGCCAGCGACTCTTTGTTGCGCTCAATGAGGTTGGAGGTGTCCTCCTCTAGAAGCTTTATTTCCTCGTCATAGCGGCCATCGGATTGGACAACGGGTTCCTCAGGCGGGGGCGGAGGAAACTCGGCCTCAACGGGGTCCGCAACTGCCGGAGTGGAAGCCCCACTTTTGGCCTTGCCATCTTTCGCTTTCGTGGCCTTTGGATCTGGTTTGGGGGCGGAGCCCGGTTTGCCAGGCTTCCCCTTGTCCTTACTAGCCTTCTTCTTCTTCTCTTCCTCCTCTTGTTGCGCACGCTCCTCCTCTTGTTGTTGCTCAAGCTCCTCTTGGTTGAGATCGGGCGTGGGTGTGGGCGGAGGCGACACCTCTTGCCGATACAAGTCAGCAAAGAATCTCTGGTAGATGTTGCGATTGTTGCCAAGCAAAGGAGGGTCCTCGCGCTCCATCTTATCACGTGGTGGAAAGGTCGGAGCCTTTGGTACGCTGGTTACATGGGCCCGAGTGAAGGCATGCAATCGGTGCAGGAAAAAAAGGACACTCAGAATGACACAGGGTGGTAGGACAGGGGGCGTAGATGAACAAGCGTCGGATCAGGGACGAGTGGAGGCATCATATCCGCAGCTTGGTGTAGAAGGGGAGTGCGGGAGCGCGAAAACATTTCAGCGCAAACGTGGCCAACCCCAACAGGATCCGCAATCATGCCCAGTTGGTGAAAGACACCTGCTGCATCCATTTCACCAGACTGCCATTGAGGCACCGACAAGCTTTAAATAAGCAGTGGCGAAAGGCCATTTGACCAGTGACCAGTTCGCTGTTCATTTTGCTTTAAATGTTTGCTTTCCCCCCTAGCTTTTTAACAAAGTGTTTACAAAAACGGACACTTTTCCTGTTTCTTGTCTCCCCTTGTCCTTGTTGGATCCTTCCATGGCAATTTCATGGGAAACAATTTCTTGCATGCCACAGGTGCTATTTATCTGTGTATATTTTCTGCGGGTATGGGTCTGGTGTCTATTTTTCCTTCATTCTAGACATCACTGTTCCTTTTTGGGAAAAGTATGATGGCATGAAGTTCATTTCACAATGGTTTCTGTTGGTCGCTGTTTATTTCTGGGACATTTTCCAGAGAGCCTTGAATATTTTTTGGAGGCCGCTGTTCTTGATGTAATGTCGTTGCACACTGCTGTTTGTTGTTGGGACATTTTCCAGAGAGCCCTGTAAATTTTCTTGCTGCCACTGTTCATGCTCTGATGATGAAATGCAATTGGAACTGCCACGCCTGAAGGCATCCTGGTGTGCTACCGGAGCACAAGAGTCAGCTTTCGGACTAAGCAGGGGCCATGAAGAAGCGGATACTGAGCTCGCATACACCCCCGTGACACAGGCATATGGGCATAGCCACGAATCTCGGGGGGGGGGGGGGGGCATGTGAGCCCCTGCCCGCCCAACGGCCATTGAGGTGGTGGTGCCCCTCCATCCACCCACCCCCTCCAACGACGAACAATGGGCCCTGGACACCAGTTGTACCCCCAATTGCGAGAGCAACGGTAAAAAGCACCGGACTTGATGGAAGCAACACCAACCGTTGCTCTGACAAGGGAGTTGTTTGCGCCCACTGGACTCGGCCAGGGGGGGCCCTGAGACAGAGAGAGAGAGAGAGAGAGAGAGAAAAGAAAAGTGGTCCTGTACACAGTTTTCCCAAAAAGACCGCGTGTAGCTCATATGTTCAACCATGGTTGGTGGCGGTTGGCGGTTGGCGGTTGGTGGCGATTGGCGGTTGGCGCTGGGCAACTGGCGGTTGGTGGCGGTTGGTGGCGGTTGGTGGTCCCTTGGGGCGGCCTCATTTCACAGAAGAAACTCAATCTTCATGGACAACCAGAAAAAGGCAGCGCCCTGGTCCCACGAGTTGCGGAAACAACACCTCTCGCCGCTCTGACCAGGGCGCGGTTGTTGCAAAGAAAAGGGGGTGGGTGGGTAATACATGGCAATCCACTCGCTATTGTGGAACACTCCCCTTGTCCAAGCCATGCCACAGTCCCAAACTCATATGGGCCGTTGCCCTACTGGTCCTTAGACATGGAGATTTTGTTTGTTTTTGGTTTTTTCCCTCCAACTCAAACTGTCCATCAAGTTCAACTTGAGCTCTCGGGCAACAGATCAAGGAGCAGGGCATATAGTACAACCGAGGGTTCCACATGCAGCATCATGCCAACGTGTCCCAGTTTCACCTATTGGACCGACTCTGTTCACTACCGGCATGACCTACTCTTTGCATATGCACTCATGAGGTGCCACGCCTTACGGCTCTGATTTCCAGATTGCTCCCCTGGGTGTTGTAGCTGTTGACCGTTTGCCTGGTTCGGCTGTCTTTCCACGTACCTGTAGCCCTGCTCTTCTGTCGCCGTTTTGTGTCCTGCTACTCACCGACGTCGCACAACAGTCCTCATCCTAGTCATTGTGGGCGCAGGTGCGCGGTGCGCGCTTGGTGCGTGCTGCTGCCCCATCACACACCCATGCTGAGCGCCAAAAAGCGAACCCCAGCTTCCTCCCAATCATGGTCCAATAGGGCACCCGACCATGCGTTCCACTGCATCCAAATGATCCTCTGCCCACAATCATTATCGGGGATCAAGGGATTTGAACTGACGACTACACGGGGCACGGGGCTCTAGACGACTACCACTCCGTCAGTCTGCTAGTGTACTGAGATTGTGGGTCTTGTACCCTCTGGCCATTCGCGTCGCTTGCCTTTCCGACCACGCACATGTTTCCCTGTTCTTCCGTGGCCATTTTTTGTCTTGCTCCAGTGCACCCATGTGCTTTGTCTCCATGGGGCGTCTCTGTTCCATACCACGCACCGCCTCGCCATGTAGAATGGCTACGGCCAACTCGTGTTCTGCCAGCAGCTTGCTGACACATTGCTGCACCTCTGTCTTCACTCGACGGTACGTGCTTTCCAGCACTCGCTTCTGTGTGTGCCACCGTATTCTGTGCGCCCCTGTTTCCCATTCGTCCCACCCACTGTGGCGCCATTGGGTTGTTTGTATTGCACCTGCTCAGGTGTGCCTTCTCTTTTTTGTGACGCGGTGGTTTTGAGCCTCCTTTGCAGTTACCAAACATTGAGAAGCCAAAGCATTCGTTGGGACTGCACCGCCTCCACGCCGATGGCACATTTTATTTGGGATCAAATAGGCTTCACAAGTTCAGTGCCGACACCCTGAATGGGAAGTGCACGAATAAAGAACAGGCTTTGGCAAGGGCAGCCGGGGTAGCCATACGGTGTTCAGCTTGTGACTGGCCCCCCATGGTGCCCCCAAGGGGGTACACGGTCAGTGTAAAGGAATTGACCACTCGTTGGGGTCCCAGTGTGCCTTATGGCGTTTTGGGAGTGGTTGTAGTGGGTTGTCCCACAAGGTGGGGTCCCACTCCTCCCTGGGTCGCTTGCATATGTGTAGTGTTGTAGTGTTTTTCGTATTGGTCTGGTGTGTTGGTAGTATGTCAGTGTCCGTTGGTTGAGGTATTGATGCCGCTTGGACGGGGTATGGGGGGTGCAGCAGGGGAAAGGGCAGGGGAAATCAGTTTTGTGGATGTGATTGGCATATGTGTCCCCCCATTCTCAACCGTGAAATCTGCAGGGGGCTCCCAACCACATCTGGTATGGGACAACGTAACACAGGGCCAAAGGGGGGCGAGGTGTCCATTAAGGCTCCCTTTTGCCAGCCCCCGCATTGGACATTCTTCACGCCACGGCCTCAAACCGCAATGCACAAGGGTAATTGCAGCAAGTTTGCAAGACATCGGAGCATATCTTGACTCAGCTCTGAACAATGCGCATCCCAACAAATCTCTCTTCGGATGAGAATGTGCTTGTGTGACGCCCAAGAGACTGTTGAATAACACAATATCGCTCGCTAACACACACCATCCCCCGGTAGCTCCGTTCGCACTGCAGCAATAGTTAGCCTCGCTGATACACAGCTCCTCCGCCTGCCTGCCCAACAAAATCAAACACGTGCTGCGGAAATGCGGTGTTGTTGGGCTACTTCCATCGATCAGCCAAATCAAAGGGAACCAAATCCCCAGCGCCCCAAGGGCAACAGAGGGTCTGGCCCACACTCAACAGCCCACACAACCCCAAGAACAAGGATGCGGAAGGGGCTCTTTGGCGTGCGGCAATGCAGTGGGGAATGCGGTGAGGCTACTAGCGTTAGACCACGCACCCGAAGACCCTCAGCCGACCCGGGCGTTGTGGACACATGCCGCCGAGGGACAAGGCCAAGCTCCCTGTTGGAGGACAAGATGTTGCACGTCGTCACCGGACAAAGAGGCAAACGGTGGTGTTACTCCTGTGAGTCCTGCCCTCCAGCCACCATCTGCAGCCACGCACTGCAGTGTCCAGAGGTTGCTGTGCACTGTGTTTCAATTTCTTCGCTCGACATGTTACGATGGACATACCCCCCTCCCCTTGCGCAAGCACGGCCAAGGTCAGAAAAACAACGGTCACACGGGGTCCCCGTGCTTAGACAAGCCCGTGCTTGCGCGCGACGCGCAACACAAAGAGACACTGCAGACAGAAAACCTGCGAATTGGGAAGCGGACGCGATCAAAAGGTGCATGATGCTCAAGCTCATGCCCATTCCTCATGTACTTCAAATGAATTAAGTCATCTCCGCGCGACGGCAGGTGCATGCTCACCAGTGGATCGGATGTATGTGATAGCAACAGCAATAGCAGCATTTTTCATGGCTAAAAACCACAGCAAAACAATTACCATTGGGTTGCAGTACCGAGCAAGAGGAACCATCACAAACATGACCCAGCCCTTCTTTCCCGGTACAATCAGCGCACAATCACGAAACAATGAATTTCTGACCATAAAAACCGTGGTCAGAAAAACCCATCAAAACAATGGTCACACGGGGTCTTCGTGCTTAGACAAGGCCGTGCTTGCGCAATCGGGGGGGGAGGGTATGAGACGCACAGCCCTGGGCAACACGGTTTCCAGATCCTCACATGCATTCACCCGACCGCACGTCCCTGTCTGCGTTGATTGCGCATTACATCTGCACATTTGCAAGTTTCGGGGGGTTTCCCGTAACCTTTCCAAGGGCAGCAGGTGGTAGCACCTCCTGAAGCAGCACACGGGCTGGAGGTTGTGCGAGGCATTGTAGTTCGTGGTCAAGACATGTGTTCTTGTGTTTTGCTCATCATTGTGCCACAGATGTGTTATTGGGCTGTAGGATGTCTTGCCCCTCTCTGATCACTGCAATCACATGTGACGTGCTACATCGCTTTCGGCAATCAGCAGATAAGCCACATTTCGAGGCTTCAGTGGTTTATTCTTCCTCCTCATCGTTGTCCCACTCACGCGGAGGGAATGCCACCAGACGTTGGCGGGCGAACGCATGACCTTGTGCAATGGTGCGCATTGGAGAGCATTTTTGGGAGAGCCCCATCACAATCCCCATCGGTGTTGTGGTGGTTTGTTTTCGTTACGGTCGATTGTGGCTGCAACACACCACTCTTGAGGCTGGCAGTGGCAGGACTTTCCGCCATTGGTAGCGGCGTTGTGTTGTCTCGCATGTCATTCCTCACAGTACTCCATGACCTATCAACACCATCCCGATCGTAAGCCGGGTTGCATTGGAAGTCAGGGAGGTACCCTCACTCCACTTTCCGTGGCCCGAGCCAATGCCCCGGCCGCTCTCTCCTGTTCCCCGAACGCCTCACACCAACGGCATGTGTACCCATCAGTAACGGCCTCAAACCGCGCCAACCTCCTTTTCCTCATCTCCCCTAACACATCGCTTTCGTCCCCTCCCCTTACGATGCATCCCGTGTCCTGATACGCCCGCTCATCACTGTGCCACTGCACATCATTCAGATGCGAAATCCAGTTTGCCTGCAGCTCCAATTGGAGAGGCAGAACCTAGGTTATCAAAGCGCAAATCTTAGTCTGACGTACCTGTCTCTGAAGGAATGCCAAACTCTTTGCACCTCCAAGTCGCATATTTCTCAAAGCTTGTTCCTGCAACAACTCTGGCAAAATTGTCATCCGATGATGCCAGCAAGTAGCCAAGACTACGGCCTGTGTTGTGGCCCAGGTGTTGTAGATACATGTATCGCGGCTTGATGCGCTTATTTAAACTGAGGCCGAAGAAGACCGGAAAAACATCAATCTCCGAGACGGATCGTCCCATTCCCTGCGTCAGAAACTCAACCTTTGGGGCAATATTCTTTTCAATACTGAGCCCAAACACCTGTGGAAGCCGATTCACTACTTTGCCCACATCCACACCCAGCTCATCAAGATATGCAACCGTCCCCTTCATGTTCTCCATACTATACCCAAACACCTGCGGACGCCCATTCACTACTTTGCCCACATCCACACCCAGCTCATCAAGATATGCCACCGTCCCCTTCATGTTCTCCATACTAAACGAAAACACCGGTGGAAACCGATTCACTACTTTGCCCACATCCACACCCAGCTCATCAAGATATGCCACCGTCCCCTTCATGTTCTCCATACTATACCCAAACACCGGTGGATGCCGATTCACTACTTTGCCCACATCCACACCCAGCTCATCAAGATATGCCACCGTCCCCTTCATGTTGTCCATACTATACCCAAACACCTGTGGAAGCCGATTCACTGCTTTGCCCACATCCACACCCAGCTCATCAAGATATGCCACCGTCCCCTTCATGTTCTCCATACTATACCCAAACACCGGTGGATGCCGATTCACTACTTTGCCCACATCCACACCCAGCTCATCAAGATATGCCACCGTCCCCTTCATGTTCTCCATACTATACCCAAACACCGGTGGATGCCGATTCACTACTTTGCCCACATCCACACCCAGCTCATCAAGATATGCCACCGTCCCCTTCATGTTCTCCATACTGAGCCCAAACACCTGTGGAAGCCGATTCACTACTTTGCCCACATCCACACCCAGCTCATCAAGATATGCCACCGTCCCCTTCATGTTGTCCATACTATACCCAAACACCTGTGGAAGCCGATTCACTGCTTTGCCCACATCCACACCCAGCTCATCAAGATATGCCACCGTCCCCTTCATGTTCTCCATACTGAGCCCAAACACCGGTGGATGCCGATTCACTACTTTGCCCACATCCACACCCAGCTCATCAAGATATGCCACCGTCCCCTTCATGTTCTCCATACTATACCCAAACACGTGTGGAAACCGATTCACTACTTTGCCCACATCCACACCCAGCTCATCAAGATATGCCACCGTC
Source organism: Eutreptiella sp. 'Long Island Sound 2002' (assembly GCA_964036045.1). NCBI lineage: Eukaryota > Euglenozoa > Euglenophyceae > Eutreptiales > Eutreptiaceae > Eutreptiella > Eutreptiella sp. 'Long Island Sound 2002'. Next base: position 11,087,814 of record OZ038395.1, read on the forward strand.
CCCTTCATTTTCTCCATACTATACCCAAACACCGGTGGATGCCGATTCACTACTTTGCCCACATCCACACCCAGCTCATCAAGATATGCCACCGTCCCCTTCATGTTGTCCATACTATACCCAAACACCTGTGGAAGCCGATTCACTGCTTTGCCCACATCCACACCCAGCTCATCAAGATATGCCACCGTCCCCTTCATGTTCTCCATACTATACCCAAACACCGGTGGATGCCGATTCACTACTTTGCCCACATCCACACCCAGCTCATCAAGATATGCCACCGTCCCCTTCATGTTCTCCATACTATACCCAAACACCGGTGGATGCCGATTCACTACTTTGCCCACATCCACACCCAGCTCATCAAGATATGCCACCGTCCCCTTCATGTTGTCCATACTGAGCCCAAACACCTGTGGAAGCCGATTCACTACTTTGCCCACATCCACACCCAGCTCATCAAGATATGCCACCGTCCCCTTCATGTTGTCCATACTATACCCAAACACCTGTGGAAGCCGATTCACTGCTTTGCCCACATCCACACCCAGCTCATCAAGATATGCCACCGTCCCCTTCATGTTCTCCATACTATACCCAAACACCGGTGGATGCCGATTCACTACTTTGCCCACATCCACACCCAGCTCATCAAGATATGCCACCGTCCCCTTCATGTTCTCCATACTATACCCAAACACGTGTGGAAACCGATTCACTACTTTGCCCACATCCACACCCAGCTCATCAAGATATGCCACCGTCCCCTTCATTTTCTCCATACTATACCCAAACACCGGTGGATGCCGATTCACTACTTTGCCCACATCCACACCCAGCTCCTGCAGATATGCGACTGTCCGCTTCACGGTTTCCACACTATACGAAAACATGGCCGGATGCTGGTTCACCACTTCAGGCACGTTCAAATCCAGGTACTGCAGATATGCAACTGTCCGGTCCATGCTCTCTCTGTCATAGGACAACACAGTCGGGTGCCCGGTTACCACAATGGCCACATCTACACCCAGCCCCCGTAAATATGCCTCTGTGCTCTGCAATGGTGAAATACTAAAACCAAACACTTCTGGCAAAATGTTCACAACTCTTCGGGTATCAACTCCCAGCCCCTGCAAATACGCAACGGTCGCGCTCATACCCTCCAGAGGAAGCAGCAGCACTTCTGGATACCTCTGCACGACGGTGCGGCATTGCACACGCAGCTCCCGCAAATAGGTAATGACCGCGCGAGAGTCCTCCTCCGCCATGCGGAGTACCTGCGGCACGCTGTTCACCACTGCTTCCATGTCTATGCCAAGGGGAGATAACACACCGTAGAAGATGTTGTCAAACATTGACATGGCATCACATCCCAAAAGCCCCGGATCCAGCCCTATCACTCTTGCGATATCCACACCTTCCTTATCCAGAAAGCTAACAACAGCTTTCACGTTCTCCATACTGTACCCCAGCACTGCTGGGTGCTGATTCACCACCGATACCACATCCACTCGCCAGTCCTGCAGGTACATCACTTTTTCCTTCACGTTTTGCAAACCCAGAACTTGCGGCTGCCGTTGCAGAACCTGTTGTGTGTCCACACCCAGGTCCTGCAGGTACCCAACCGTCCACTGCAGGGCCTCTATAGAATACAAAAACACCGCCGGATGGCAATTCAATACCTTGCGGACATCCACGCCCAGCTCATCAAGATATGCAACGCACCGCTGCATGTGCTCCCTGCTAACCCCAAGCACCTGCGGCTGCTCATCCACCACTGCACGTATGTCCAGACCAAAATCTTGCAAATACATCGCAACATCCTTCACCTGCTCTAACCTCAAACACAACAGCGAGGGCACCGCGTTTATTACTTTTGACAAGTCAACCCTCAACTCCTGCAAGAATCCAATAACCGCTTGCATTTCATGGATGTCAGAATGCAACACCGTTGGACGCAGTTGTACGATGGCCCGCACATCAGCCCCAAGCTCTTGCAGGTACTCGGCAATCGCTTTCACATTCTTCACGGAGCAGTCCTGCATGGAGGGATACTTCTCGATAAGGGCCTGAAGATTGGTACCAACATAGTACTCCACGGCCTCCTCAATGCCCATACCTACAGTTTGGAGGCAATTCAGGATTGTATGCACCGCAGAAGGCCAACGACTGTGGGGGCCCTAAACCTTAGGCTCACAAAGCCTCGCACGGAACATGCACAAGAAGACGAAATGCTGTTGTGAATTGTGTGTGACGCCCAGTTGTATGCAAGCAACCGAATAGCGTTCGCTGTCGTGCATCACCTCTCTATGGCTCTGTTCGCACTGCAGCAATGTTTGCATTCACCGCCCCGAGCAACTGTGTGCTGGGCGCCCCGAAATGGGGTACCCAGCGGGAGGGGGGGGGGGCAAATAAAAAAACTCATTGGGGGATAACTTTCTGTCCGAAAATGATGATTTTACAGGGAGTTGGACATCCAATGCCATACCTTGCGTTATGCTATGCGAACGACCCCAAGGGCCATGAGCAACGGATACTGAGCTCGCACATAACCCCACGTCATAGGCATATGGTCAGAGCTACGATTCTCAGTTCATTGTTTTGACTTGCTGCACTGCAGTGCAAACAAGATCAGTGCCGAATGTTGCCTTGACCCCAACCGGGGGGGCGGGGCACATGGCGCCTGCCCCTGCGCTTCATCTAAATTAACCCTCTTCGAGGTGATTTTTCCGACCATTCTTGGACCCCCCCCCTAATGTTTTATGACACCCTTGGGGCCCCGAAAATGAATTTGGTGCCTTCGGCGCGCCGAACTTCATAGTGGTAGACAGACCATTTCTACAGCGTGTGCCCTCCAGAGCACCATCCCCCACCCCCCTTCCAAGTTAAAGACACATTTCTTGCATCCATCCCTACCGCACACATGTGAAGCAAGACGCGGTGCAAGGAAATGCGTAAAAAAGGACCAATTTCACTGAAGTACATCGCCAAGCCACAAGAAAGTGGCATTGGGTCCCCGTCTCCGTCCGAAGGCACTGGCGCTGGCATTGTTTGCTGTCTTTGACGGCTCACGGCACTTACCACACGGAGTGTAGGCCAGCCGACCTCCACATTTCGGCCATCCTTCAGGGGCCGTGAGCGTAAGGACCCCCAAACTCGTGGTGTGTCATTCATGTCCACAAAACCCACCGCCCCCTCCGTTTCTACAAATACACCGGCAAACATGTGCACAGGAATAGCCCAATCACGATACCAACAGGGCCATCCCAAAGGCACAAAGCACACCTAAAGCCTCGGGTGATGCAGGGCCTTGTGCTGCCATGGCCTGCAACTCGTCCTCCTCCCCCGTGCCCGTGGTCCTCAACATCCTCCATCGCTGCCCGGGCCGGCCCCTGCAACCCCATATGAACAGCAACCCCACCATCACGAAGCACCGCTCCATGGGCCATGCAATGGTGCACGGTATCCCCCACGGCCCCCAACACCACGTGGCCGTTCCTTTGACGGCCGAAGGGCCAGTGCCAAGCGACTGGTCTGGTACCACCGCCGTGGCCCTGGGGCTTTGTGTTTGAGGACTGGAGGATTTGTGGTGTGCGTGCGCGGCCGGTCGTGTCGCGGCGTTCACAGCGGTTGGCAGTGACTTGACGCCCATCGTGAGCACTGAGGGCGAGGGAGCGTTGTTGTGTGATACGAGAGCCAACACCAGAACAAGCACCACCGCCGTGTGAAGGGTCCAGCGCGGTGGCACTGCGCAACGGCTGTGCGGAGTGCGCACACGGCACAGCGTCGCTGGCTGAGCACATGGCCTTAACATGACATGCTGCTGGCATTCCATGCTCAGAAACATCGGGGACAAGTGGAGGAGAGATCAACCTGAAGAGAGATATGCCTTTTGGCTGCAAAGCCTCCAGCTCCATGTTCAAGAACAGGGGCTGCTCAACACAGTTGGAGGTCGAGAACAACACACCACATCATACAGCAACATCGAGCCCTATGTGAATGACTCCTAATTCGGAAAAGGTGAGCCAGGCACCGCACATCACAAAGAAAACACGCAACGTCACAGGAAGTCCTGCAACCCCCAGAGTAGAGAGGAGCGCACTGGCTACATCGGGGCCCCACTGTGGGAACGACTCAAGCTACACGATGCATGCCGTATCGGGCCACAGAAGGACAAGCAAGCTTTGAATAAACAGTGGCGAAAGGCCATTTGACCAGCAACAAGTTCTATTGACCCCCCTCACCCCCAATTACAAACGCGACTTCCCGCAGCGACACTTCGGAAGCGCATCCAAGTGGCACCTTCGGATTCAATTGGGTTGAGCGGGCGCACCCATACATCACAACCCATCCCAAGGATTGGGATAGGGGAAAGTGTGTGAAGAGTATCCAGGATTAGAAGAGAGAAAGAAATTGCACAACAAAAGGGGCTAAAAGCTTCCATAAACGATGCACAGAACACCATCATAGGACCATCAATAGACAATGGTGGCTGCTGAAATCAACGGTGCTGAGGAAGACACGAAGAATTATAGTGGTCACCGATGGTGGACGGAATGGACAGGGAAAAACGACCCTGACACAAACCCAAGATGGTAAGAAACAAACAAAATGCACACCAAGGCAGCCCACAACCTTAACCAAGCTATGCAAGAACATGAAGAGAAAAAAAACACTGATACATCAATATACATCAATGTACGACGGTGGGTACCCAAAATCCAGCGTTTTTGGAAAATATACGTATATACATGTATATTTTTGATTTGACCAGTGGCATGACCAGCATTTAATTATAGCTTGGGCACCGATGTTCTGTCGTTACGTCTTTATTGTGCCAGCAGCTGTGCCCATGCCAACTAGAACTCCACAGTGCATGTACGAGTTGCGACGCACACCAAAAATAGTATCCGCACCAGTGCCCGTTTTATCAACTACGCTGTAGCCGGACATATCCAACGGTAGGACAATGATAACTCTGATGACGAGCGACTATAAGCACCTGGGATGCCCCTGTTGATTCCCTGGCCCATTCTCTTGGACCCTTGCACTAATGCATGCGCGCAGTGCGCCCTACTTTTAGACTAAATCCCCCCCTGCATGAAGAGCCCCAAACACACCCTTTCCAAACGCTCTCAAAATTAGGCCACCCTAGCAAAACAGATGCAAGCTACCTTCCCTTCCCGTAAGACATCAGACATCATGCAAGATGGAAAAGGCCATGACCGGCGATGGTTGCCCCCCCCGACTGACAATTCCCATTTCTTGAGTGGCTTTGGGAGATCTTGCACCATAGGGGATGACCATCCCGGCCCCTCTCCACTGTAGCACGGGTTGCAGCGGGTGCATGACTTTGGCCTTGTGGACAAACCACCCAAAGCACCCATTGCCCCTTCAAGATGTACCTAGCTTCTTTGGCCCAAAGGAGACATCTCCATGGGCTCCATGGGATGTGGGCATGGTCCCCCAAAGGCTGTTCATGAACACATATGGTCTCCAAGTGCTGTGTGTTCATCAAGGTCTACCTTTTGCTAGTAACATAGGTTGGGTAAGCTTTTCGGCGGAGGGGAATGTTTTCACTTTGCACTACACAACAGCCTCCACCACCTCCGTGACGCACCCTACTTGCCGAGCCTCTTCCTTGATCATTACTTCATATTCCGATCCATAATCACCAGCTCCGGGACGCTCTCCCTGCTTTTTCCCATATACCACACATAAAACACACTCATGTTGATGGGTAGCCTTCTAAACAAAACGCCCAAAGCACCCATTGCCCCTTCAAGACGTTCCCGACGGCTTCGGTGGTTCATCTCCATGAGGTCCATGGGATGTGGGCATGGTATCCCAAAGGCCGTTCATGAAACACATATGATCTCCGAGGGTCCATCAAAATTTACCATTTGCCAGACGGTCCTTAACGGAAAAAAAAAACTGTTCTGGAACATAGTTTTTTCAAAAACGACCGCATGTAGCTCATATGTTCAACCATGGTTGGTGGCGATTGGCGGTTGGCGGCTGGTGGAGATTGCCGGTTGGCGGTTGGCGGTTGGCGGTTGGCGGCGGTTGGCGGCAGTTGGCGGCAGTTGGCAGTTGGTGATGGGTGGTTGGTGGCGGTTGGCAGCGGTTGACGGTTGGCGGTTGGTCGCGGTTGGCGGTTGGCGGCGGTTGGCGGTTAGCGGTTGGTGGTCCCTTGGGGCGGTCCTTAAGGACGGTCCTTAACAAAAAAAAAAATCTGGTCCCTTAAGGACCGCCCTGCCTTTTGCTAGTAACATCATTGTAAAAGTTGGGTATGCTTATCGGTGCAGAGGGATGTTTTCACTTTGCACTACACAACGGCCTCCGACCGCCCACGTGATGCACCCTACTTGCTGAGCCTCTTCCTGTGCATCATTATATCATATTCCAATCATGATCTTCCCTCCAGGATGCTCCTTTTGCCACTCTCCCCACTGTTTCCCATAAACCACACACAGGCATGTCTTTAGGTAGCCTTGGGGACAGAACACCCAAAGCATCCATTGCCTCTTCAAGATGAACCCGACGGCTTCTGTGGTCTGAAGGAATCATCTCTGTTAGGTCCATGGGATGTAGGCACCTCATAGGCACCTCATGAGGTCCACCCCAAGATGAGCTGGCATAACCTGTTCATCATATGGTACTCAAGACAACCTCTTGGAATCAAGGTTCAGTCCAATGCTACGATGAGCCGACATGTCATTGACATGATGCACTTGTCTGCCTCAAGATGGCTCCAAGAGCATGAAGCATACCCCCGGTCACCGAGGGATCAGTGGGAATTCACCTACAAGTGCTTGCATTGAAAAAGGGCCCACTGCCCAACAACACAGGATCCAGCCACCCGGATCAAACTGCTTCAGGCTAGTGTTCTTGGGCAGGAAAGGGTCCAGGGGGGAGCACTTGATGCAACTATTTGGCGACATTGACAAAAAAGGTGTTGTGTTGTTGTTTGAATTTGTTCTCTAGCACCGGGCACCTTGAGGATGTGCTTGTTTGGGACCACAAAGGGCCACAACGGTCCAAGGGTAGTTTGCAAGATCATGAAGTAGGCATTGTGTCTCATTAGGGAGAGGAGATTGTTCCACAACCGAGGAACAAGCTAGAGACAAAGCTCTTGATGCCACGTGACATGGTACCCGAAATACTTCATCTAATCTTTGGGTATACACCCCTCCAAAGAGTTGGGATGCAGGATTTCGCCACGTGGGTGTGTTGTTCAGCCATAGTTGTGCGTGGCCAATCCACGGCGAGCGACTCGCATGGGCCCCAGGGTTTTGGCCATTCCGATAGGAACACAAGCCTCCACACCAAGCATTGGAAAACGCGTGCATGCAGAGTTCCTTGGCAACTCACCCCACACAGGTCGCATTGCACCATCGCCTTCTCCGATGGCGCGGGACATCCATGCCAGCACACGCATGGTACAAATACCCAAAAATGCTGGAAACACGATGGAATCCTCTTTTTTTTCATACATCAGGCCTGTGCTGAGTAGCAGAGAGGCGCTGGGGCTTACAATGCAGCTTGTGCTTAACCTACTATTGTTCTGGCATGGGTGTTGTTTGTTTTTTTTGCTTCCACCAATCCAATGTATGGCCCCATCTGGGTAGCAGAATTGTGGCTATGCCACGGTCCGTAATGGTCTGACTTGCCAGTCTGTCCGAGGCGTTGAGAAACACCCCTGGAATTTCCGGTATTGGTATATTCAACCATCAGGTTATACCTCCAGGCCACGCGTCATCTCTCGACGCTTTTCACCTTGAATGATATCTTTTGCCTGTTCCTTTCTCTCTCTCCATTCACTTCTCCTGTGCACTATGCTTCATCACTGTTCTGGCATGGGTGTTGTTGACACATACGGCAAGAAGACACAAGCAGTGAGCAAAGCAAGGCATCATTGAGGTCTCAATAACCATGTCTGTCGACGTACATCCATATCAGCTGCTGGGAGCCTGAAAGAGCAACCACCCTGGTGACCAGTACCAGTGTCAGCAAGTAATCGCCCCTTCCCTGAGGGAATCACAATGGTGAGGGGATGGCAGGCGGCGGGGGGATTAATGGCAGGAAGTACCCAAAACAAAAAATATCTGCCTTGATGGTCATTGGTCATACATCTGTGTGCAATGCTCAAGGAATGGTCCAAACAGGCATCACATATCCCTGATGAATTCATGCCAGCAGAATGAAGACCATTGGATGGCAGTTTTGAAAATGGTTAGGAGCGCAGTCCAAAGGCAGGGCATCGATGAACCTATGGACGCCGATCAAAAGTTTTGCTTGTGTTCACCCCCAACAACCACAAACCCCGTCCTGTGGCAGTACTCGGCACATACAAGCGTCCAATGCTCCGAACACCCCCGACCTGCAAAGAACGGCACTGCACTCCTGATGAAGCTCAAACACTAAAATGGGGGTTTGTCTGGCTCAAGCAGAGCATGATGGAGCCAAAAGTTCATGGCTCTGCGCCTGGGCAACCGGTGCATCTTTTGTTGGCGCTAGACAGCGATAGTGGCCGTGCGGGCTCATGGTCGCTGCCTGGCAGCCCACTACAAAGCATCAGCTGAGGACAGGCACACAGCTGGGGGAGGCATGAAGCTGGAACCCCCCCCCCCCACACTCGAGTGCGTGGCACGAGTTGCACAGCACCCGGAGGAGACGGCTGAGGACAACAGGCCATGACGACCCTCTCAAGAGCTCCGAGAATTTCAGGGCCCACATGCCCTCACGGCCTATGGCCGACTCTACTGGAGGCCGTGGACTTAGACACGCAGCCCCCGCCAGCCCCCGCGGTCCGTTCTCTACACTGGTGTCGAGTCCCAACTCCGTCACTGCTGAGGCAAAACTAAAGTGATATGCTTGACTTTAGATATCGCCCAAACGAATGACCAGCCTTGGAGGATGATTGCATGCGACACACAGATTGATGATGGTGGAGTACAATAATTTTGGAGTGCGGATATGTTGGGTGTGTGTCTCGGGGGCAAGCACGCTGCCGTGGTACTGTTTAGTGTGCTGCAACCGCGGGCAGCACACTATGTTCCCTGGAAACACACTTCTTGGGCAATCTGAATGGCTGAACCACAGGGAGTCAAGAAGTAGGCAAGGTGGTAAGGGGACATGGCAGGTGGGCCAAGATGAGATTGGTGAATGAGGTTGTGGGAGACTTTCATTGCACAGCAGTCCCGCAAAGCTTGCATTATGAGCTGCACTGAAGGATAATGGCACAATTGGAACTGAATTGGAACTGGAAATTCTGAGCTTCGGTATGGACATGTCACGAATTACAGCACCACAGACCTCATGAAGCACAGTCATGGGCCCACTCCTTTTACTTCCAGCCTTCCCTTCAGGACCCACCGCATCGTATGTCACACCGTCATAGGTTCTCCTGTTCCCAGGCACCAAATGGTCCTTAAGTGGCTCTAGCTCGAGGTTCTTCGCCTTCGGAACTGCAGAAAGGCGCCCAGTCGGCAATGTTCCCATGCCAACAACGTTCCCATTATTCTGCACACGGCCCGTCAAGATACTTTTTTTTTTTGGTGCTGACCAAGATGAGCTGGCGTAGCCAGCTCACTTCACAGTACTCGAGATGACCTCTCGGAATCAAGGTTCAGAGCTGTCCAGTGCCACGATGATCGCACAATGGACGTGGTAGCGGATCTGACACGTAGTGAGGATTGGCTGAGTCTGAAACCAGGTAATGCAGTGGGAGGCTGCCACGCCCGCAGGCTTCCCAGTGTGCATGAGGCAGAATGACTGTAGGCTGAAAAGGACAGCAGTGTGAAGACTGAAGGGTGAGACGAATCAGCGGGTTGCATTTCATACACTATCAGCGACAGGAAGGGAGAGGGGGATGACATTCGGGCACAGCTGGTCACTATTCGTATCGGGGCACACGGCCCGTCGAGATTCTTGTTTCGACTGGGGTCTTATCACTTGCAGTATGCCGTGACTCCAGCCCATCCGCGTTTGTCATGTGTCAGGAGATTGTTCCACAACTGTGGAACAAGCTACAGACAAAGCTCTTGATGCCACGTGACGCACCAATCCAAAGTACAACCCCATCTGGGGAGCGGAATTGTGGCTATGCCACGGTCCGTAATGGTCTGACTTGCCAGTCTGTCCGAGGCGTTGAGTAACACCTCTGTAATTTCCGGTATTGGTACATTCAACCATCAGGGTATGCCTCCAGGCCATGCGTCATCTCTCGACAGATGCTCTACCGGGAGAGGAGTTGTAGATGGTACCTGGTGGGCTCTGAGGCGTTACCATTCCCCCTGATTGGCTGTGGATGAAAGGGTCCACGGAAGAACCCCAGTACCCGCACCGCACGCGCACCGTGGCAGGTACTTCCCCTTGGTGCTGTGGCCATCCACGCCCAGGGGACAGAGTGTGTGCGGTGTGTGCACCATCCGCAATGGTGCGAAGGGATATCTGCATGTGATTAGTGTGGAAGGCAGGGGGTGCCGTAATGAGAAACTCGGAGTGTCCAATACGCCCTACGATGGCAGTTGGTGGGTAACCGATGGTGGTTGGTGTGTAACCGATGGCGGTTGGCGGGTAACCGATGGCAGTTGGTGGGTAACCGATGGCGGTTGGTGGGTAGCCACCAAACATCAGAGAGTGGATGCCATAGTAAAACAAAAAAAAAAGGTGAGCGTCCTTAGGGCACCACCTGGTGGAAGGCGCTTCTGTCCTTGTTTGTGAGAAGGCAAAATGACAAGACAGACACCACTGTGTGGCCTTGAGACGTGGCTAAAGCAGCTGCTTAGGCCGCACTTGCAAGGAATGCAGAGGCCAGGCCGCACACATCCAGAGAGCCCCTGCCTGCTCCCAGAAGGTGACGGTGAACAGGGTAGTGAAAAGGGTGGACAGCTGTTCCCTTGAGCTGGTAGGATTCTTGGTTTCTTTTAGCTCGCGACCGAAGTTCCCCCAAGTGTCCGCCGAGCCTTCACAAAGCAGGTTAAGGGTCAGCGACAGGCCCGGGCTTGGGGGCAAGGCCAGGGTGCCCTGTCCTCTTCCCTGTCCAGGCAAGGCGGAGTGGCAAGAGGAACCAGTAGGATTCACCGACGGCAGTGGGCACTCAAACCACAGGTGATTGCCACTGACTCCCGTCAGTCAGAGTGTCACAGGATGAACCAGGTGTGACCCACAATCTCCGTTCACTTTTTTTTGCTGGTTCAGCCCAAGATGAGCTGGCGTAGCCGCTCACTTTACAGTACTCGAGATAACCTCTTGGGATCAAGGTTCAGAGCTGTCCAGTGCTACCCCCCCTTGTAATAGCTATGCAAAACTACGAAATTAATACGGTCCCGACACCTACTGTAGCTTAGCCATAATCCGACGATGGCCGTCACCCCCGGTATCCCACCGGCAGGAAATCACTGTGCATGTGTCCAGCAAATGTGGCGGAGCTGCAGCCATCAATTGTCCAAACGCGGCGAAGCCGTGCCCATGTGTCCAGCAAAGCGGCGAAGCCGCCACTGTAGCTTAGACAAGGGTGTGGCTTGCGCGCAACACATACAACTACCGACACACACGTGAGTGAGTGCATGGTATGAGTGCACCTTAACCTCCGCCCACGTTCCCAAAGGCATGTAAACACAAGAAAGTGCTTGAGACATGAAACTTCAGGTTCACACCCATGTTCCTACAAGCAATGAGGCATGAGAAGCCTACAACCATGCTCATCAGTGTCCATCCCCAAATGAGAATCAGAACCAGAACTTGAATCAGAATCAGAATTACCAAAATAGTTCAAATCCTCAAGCTCCGACAACTTCATCCCTTTGGGGAAGCAAAGACCCAGCACCACACATCACATCCCAGCAGCGTACGGCGTTCACTGGGTGCGTGCAGTGCACATGTGTGCGAGTGTGCCAAAGCACATCGCCAGGCTGACCACTGCCACTACTACAAGACCCAGCACCACACATCACATCCCAGCAGCGTACGGCGTTCACTGGGTGCCTGCAGTGCACATGTGTGCGAGTGTGCCAAAGCACATCACCAGGCTGACCACTGCCACTACTACAAGACCCAGCACCACACATCACATCCCAGCAGCTTACGGCGTTCACTGGGTGCATGCAGTGCACAGGCGTGTTATGAGCAGGAGGACTCATCACAAACATGACACAGCCCCTCTTTCCCTCTACAATCGGCACACAATCACGTTCCGCTAGGTTTCTGACCATGAAAACTGTGGTCAGAAAACTCCAGAAAAATGACAGTCAGACCCAGACCCATGTCTTATGCGGCTGCACTACATTTGGTACCGAATCAAAATTACGTACCAAATCAATACGGTCCCTACGCCTACTGTAGCTTGGACAAGGGCGTAGCTTATACAAAGGGGGGTATGATGATCCCACAATGGCGTGGTAGCAGTGTGACCCACAATCCCGTTCACTAGCAACCAGCACCCACTGTGCAGGCTGTGTTCGACTCACTTGACATCACTGGAGAAGCCGCGCTATCATGGTGGTGCACTGAAAGCACAATGCACGCCGGCACAGGGGCTCAGGTCCTAGTCCTGAGTCCCACACTATGTTCCTTGCCAGTCGGCACGGGCTTGATCTCCAGTGGTGCCAGACTACTGTCATGTACAATCACTAGAATCGCAGGACAGTGTCAGTCTCTTCTTCTTCAAATGTTTTTTTTGGGGGGGGGGGGTCAGACCAAGATGAGCTGGCGTAGCCCGCTCACTTCACAGTACTCGAGATGACCTCTCGGGATGAAGGCTCAGAGCTGTCCAGTGCTACGATGATCCCACAATGGACGTGGTAGCGGACCTGGCATGTAGTGAGGATTAGCTGAGTCTGAAACCAGGTGATGCAGTGGGAGACTGCCACGCCCGTAGGCTTCCCAGTGTGCGTGAGGCACAATGACTGTTGGCTGAAAAGGACAGCAGTGTGAAGACTGAAGGCCGCGATGAATCTGCCTCTTTTTCTTCAAATCAAAAAAAAACCAGGGTGACGGCTCCCTCACCTCCCCGCAGGGAAAATCAAGGGCAGCCCTGGCTCCTTGCACTGTTTGGGAGCACCCGCCTCCTCGTTTTGAACCCAATGTTCCTTTCAGGCTGCGGCAAGGTCGAATGGGGACCAGCTTGCTCATCAAAGCCGGAAGCCCAAGTACTGACAGTGCTCAAGAACACGTGCGCGCTTTAATGGTATCACCCTCAGCCCTGGCCACGCGCACGTAGTCCATTCATGAATTCCACTTCGGGGTCGGCGGGGGGCAAGAACCCAGAACTCAAAGAGCTCTACAGACAAAGAACAGGGGTATCTCTGTGTATTAAACTGTTGTTTATTGCAGAAACAAGGGGCAAAGTGCGTTACTTTCCTGTGTAGCTTTTCTGTCACCCTTGTCATGCGTCACTTGTCACTCGTCATTCTGGGGGCGGGGGGGGGGGCGTACGCAGGTCACAAAACGCTCCACACATGCACGTCTTGGTATGCATATGCAGCTATGTGGAGGCAGTTCCAATGATCCGCCTGGCCACACAACTGCTATGCTACCATCTCTGCTCGGTGAGCCAGTCAGGGCCGGGGAGGGGGGGGGGGCACTATGGCTAAGTGTTTGCACTGCGTGCGCACTGCGTGCGCACTGCGTGTGCACTGCGTGCATATTGCGCACGCAGAGGCTAGGATACTCACCCAAGAATACCTGTCACCTGTTTACTAGAGGGAAGACTGAAAGGTGTCAATACCATAGGGTTGGCTAGGTGTCCATCGATACTTCTGGTTGTAGTTATAACTAACAGCATCGTCGAAGGAGAACTGTCCGGTCTTGGTGTCGACTCGCCACCATCGAGTATCGGCGATCGAGAGCCTTCGAGCGACGATGACCACGTTGACTTGTTGTGGACGTGGCCATACCGATCGATGATCTTGAGCATCTCGGTTCGAGAATCACCTTGAAGTCGACCAAGGTTTTGGTGCACGTACTATCTGTCGGGAAGAGTACTCTGCAGGGCGAATTGAACCGCCTCTACGGATACGAGGCTCGCTGCAGTGTCGGCAATGACGACGTCGAGATCCGGGCCGTGTTGACTGTGTACACTTTGTCGATGGGCCTCTTCTAGGGGGAAATGGTTGACAATTCAAATATGCCACATCCTAAATGCTTGGGAAGCCAAAAAAAACCCCCACACCACCAACAAATTGGACACATTCTCATGCCCATCCCTGTCACGCGTCTAAAGCGGGTCTCCGGCGGCCAAGACAGGGGCCAGTATTCCCTTGGCCATGCACAAGGGCAGGCCCCAGACCATGTCCGGGTGGGTGATGGGGACATCACTCGCCCAACACGAACAGGGATGTGTTTATCCACGGGGGTGGGGCGGAGGGGGGTGTCGGTCTGGCGGACCCCCCCTCCCCTGGCAAACCACCCACCCACCCAAAACCCTAAAAAAATTTTCCTCTGGAGAAAAATGAAGCTTTGAATCGAGAGCCAAAAATGAGAGGACCAAAAATTTGGGTACACAAACTTTTTTTTGCCCTCGAACCCACCCATCCAACCCCCCCCCCCCCCCGTTCCGTAGGCTGAATACTCAGCACAACCCACAACAGAACACGAACCACTGGCATTCCTAGTGCAAGGCGCCATTCGTTTCTTTTTGTGCCTGAGACGATGTTCCGATGGCTCGAATTGTGCGAAAAGCACCCGGAATCAACGCAGTCGAACAGCATCCCCCCACAACTGCAAACGAGTCCCACCTGCAGACCGCTCGATCACCGCTGGCCCTGCGTGGGGGCGTTCCCCTCCGTCGGCCCCATCCGCGTCGTCCAATCCACTTCCCCCGCCTCCGGACAACAACAAGGGAAGCAACGGTTGCCGAAACAAGACCCACGGTCGTACCGAGAGGGCTACGGCAACGCATCCCGCTCCAGACTCTTTTCCCGACCATAAACCACCTGGGCATCGGTGCAGCGTCACTCCCACTCCCCCAGACAGCCCAGACGTACCCCACTGCCCCCTTGCCCAAGCAACTGCCGGGTACCGAAAAAATTGGTCATTGCCGGGGGCGTGGAGCTTGGGCAAGCCGTAGCTTGGGCACGGCTCGAAAAGAGACGCCTGCACGGTGAGCTACCCCCCTTGTCCTGTCCCACCCCAAGGAAAACAGCCCCCCCACTCCCACCGTACACGTACATTTTCAGGCACAGAAATTGCACTGCAAAACGAAAGAACGCAGTGGCAGGACTGTCTGGCCTTCACGCTCACACAGGATGTGGCGCTATGCATCACCGTGCTCTGAATACCCAACGACCTGCGCCAAAACAGGTTCCCCTGTGGAGCGGATGAACATGACATCCGTCCCAGGGGTCAACATGGTTGTGCTGTCGAGTTCCATTTCAGCGAAAGCGAGCAAACTGTCCTGCCAAGAGTACAAGGGATACAAGTGGCAGTGCCTCACAACACAGTCACCCACACAACAACACAGTGAGTCGTAAACATTTTTGTGTTGACCAAGTGACGCCCCCCGTACGGAGTCTTGTGGGTTGCGCACTACGGCTCGAAAAGCCAACTCCTGCCTCCGTGAGCGGCAGACAGTCCGAGCCGCCTTCAGCAGCACGCAGCTCAGGAACGGGCAGGAAATGGTGGAAGTAACCTGCGCTGCTCTGCAAGACTTGGCCTGACGTCGGCAAGGTTCCACACGTGGTTCCCCAATCATCTACACGCACACACACACACACACACACACACACAGACGCAGACACGCACATGTGATGTAAGGGCAGCTCAACGCCGACCCCAACTTCGGCAAGCACTAGGCAGCCGAAGCAGCACACGCAGGACAAAGGGTGAAACATTACTGGTCAGGGGCCTTGAAGCTGACGAGAAACTGCGCAGCAATTCAGCGGGCAATCCCCCCATATTTCTTTGTTTTTTGGTACCCCCCCCCCCTGTCCTTCCCCACCCCAGGGAAGACGGTCCCCCACCACCCCCTGGGGGACGGTCACCAAATGATGGTCCCCCACCCCCCCCCCTGGGGAACTGCACTACCACCGTACACGCACATTTGCAGGCACAGAAATTGCAGCATAAAACGAAAGAACCCAGCATAAGATACGCTCAAAGGGCTGCCAATGTACCGAGACCTTGACTCCTTGACCAGCTCGGTGTAAATTTTCTTGGTCCTGCTCCACTTGACCTTGAACTCTTGCACATGCTCACCACTTTCCACTGAGAACGCTTTTTGCGCGCCGCAGGGTTTGAGTTTCGCGGTTCCATTGCACAACAACTAAGTCAAATGAATCAAAAATGATGTCCGCCGGCAAAGAATTGATTAATGGCACGCATGTCATCTGGAGCATGATGTGAGAGAAGTCATTTTGGAGGTTAGTGTCTGAGCGGGGTTTGGCTTTTGGCGCGCCGCAGGTGCCGCAGGCGCCGCAGGAAAAGCGTTCTCACTGGAATGCTTTGGGCAGCACTCTTGGGTGGTGGTTTTGCCACAACAACACAGTGAGCTGCAACCCAAAATTTTGGGTTGAGCAAGTGACGCCCCCCCCCCCCTGGGGAAGGACAAGGGGTGGGGAACGACAAGGGGGGGGGGGGGGGTACTGACCTTGGCAGGCTGGCAATGCCCTCTTATCAGACGGTACTCGAGAGACTTCTCGGAATCAGGAATCAGAGCAGTCCAACGCTTGGCCCACAGCTCAGTGTGGTAGCGGACATGAGGCAGGGCGAGCTAAATCTGAAACCAGAAGATGCAGCGGGAACTGCCACACCCGTAGGCATCCCAAGGTGCTGCTCCATAGAAGACTGAAGGCTGAGAAGAATCGGCGGGTTGCATTGCACACAGCAAGGACGTCAGAGAGGGACAGGGAGACGACATGCAGGCATAGCTGGTCACTGTTCACGATGGGGCTAAGAGGAGTCGGAGATTGTCGAGATTCCAGTAGATTCCAAACAATAGGGAAGCCAAAGCCAGAATTCTGCCCCGGATTCTGGCTGGCCAAGACCCAGAAAGCGGGTTGGGGCCATCGATGGCCGGCGTTGGCAGCGCCTTCCCCGATCTCGTGGCCTGCTCTGCCCTGCTTGGGTCTTGAGCAAAAGAACGGAATCTCCATCAGAACATGAAGGATCCATACGGCCTTACCCTTCACCTCAAAGAGTACATGGCACTCATGCCGGAGTGCTGCCATCACGCGTGAGCGACGTGAGCTCAGCCCGACTGCACTTCACCATCACCTTTTCACGGCTCAACAGGAGCGTCAACGGTGGTGCCCGGTCCAAGTCGCTGGACCATCCTCAACACCACCGGCGCATGCTCAAATGTCCACTGCAGGCCCGTACCCCCGGCAATGCAGCGGAGTCATGGCGGGCACTCTCGCTGCACCAGATCCTCGAGCGCCGCGTGAGTCCCAGGGTAGTTCGCACTTCGCGCATTCCACGCCCCAATCGCCCCCCTGTGGGGGCAATCCACGTCATGCGTGGGATGTGGGGGGGTTGGCATGACGCCATGGTTGGCTTCCCTGTCTGCAGCTGGCGGCGCCAAATGGCCGTTCGCCACTTGCTGCCCTTCCCTTCCCTTTCCTTGAATGAAGGTCCACGAAGGCTGTTTTGGGAGGGGGGGGGGGTCGTGGGGACGACCGGTGGCGGGTACTCTGCCCCACCCCCTTGGCCTAAGCAACGGTGAATGGTCACAATAATAAGCCATAAGCCAGGGACATCATGCAACTCCAATACCCGCACATCACGCCGCACACACTCGTGCACCAATCAACAATGCATGGCGCAAAAAAGGAAAGTGGAAAAGGGGGGGTTGCGCCACAAAGGTTCAAGGAGTATGCCGCTTGGCGCTTCTGTCTCCCGCCGGATTGTCACCGAGGGTCAGTGTATGCAATGAAGGGGCCTCATTCAACGTTGTAAGGGCCTCTGCCCCACTGTCTCCACTAAATTGTTGGTGAGAGAGAGGGTCAGCGCATGCAATGAGGGGGCCGCAATAGTGTCCGGAAAAGCGCCGTGCGACCCGGGGGTAGTCATTGCCCACAGCGGATCTTGCGCACGTGGGTGGGCGAGTACCAGGAATCTGCGTGACTGCGACCGAGGTATAGAAATCGCGAATCCAGACCCATGCCCCAACTCTCAACACGACTGTCGCCTGCGCGCAAGGCACCCGCAGGGCAGACTTGCCCTCCAAGGGGGAAGGATTTCTCCCCACCATGGGCACCCCAAGAGGGCAGGCCTTGTGTAGCCATGTTGATTTCCCCGCACTGTGAATGCTGCAAAAATGCGTTCCGTGACCCACATTTCTTGGAAACGGGTTTCAACAGCGTTGTGTGGGGTCTCCAAGAAGGCAGGGGTTCTGTTGCCATATTGAGTTCTCTCCGTTGTGGGGTCCCTGAGAAGGCAGGGGTCATGTAGCCATATTACCCCAACATGGGTAGGAAACAACAGCAAAGGTAGGAACAATACACAAGGAATAAGAAGGATCCGCAACAGTATGTGATGCTCTTTCCAATGGGGGCACTTAGAATGGGTCATGCACATTTTCCAAATTCTCCCATTTTTCGGCCCCCCAGGAGGGAACGGCCTTCCATGCCTGAGACGGAGGAGGGGGGATGCGGGGGCGGGGGCGGGGGGGGGGGTCCCTGTGTTTGGGACCACTGCTCTTAAGCCCCTCATTCCCCCTCGCCGAAGCACAAGCCGCGTCTGAAACAGGACTGTCAAACAGGGGGGCCGGTGGTTACACAAGGCCCCCCGCACGCGACACGTCGGCAGACTCGAGCCGGGCCGCCACGACTGTCAGGGCCCATGCGTCGGACAGGGTCGTGCTCGTGCAAGGGGAGGGGGGTAGGCAGTATTCCCCCCCCAGAGCCGTCCATTTGGATGTGACGGTCGTGTCCAATAGCAAAGGCAGATGGTCGTGGGCTGTGGGGGTCGGTACACAGCACTATTCTATCCCAGTCTTAGGGGACGTTTTCGCACAGCGTGGGCACAGCGCGGGCACAGCGCCAATTATTACGGTGATTATCCAGGTAACAGCCCTGAAAACCACGCACCTGCGGAATCATGCACAATCAATTCAAAACTCAAAAATTCAAACATCTGATGCTTGCCATGGGTCCCAGGGACCTAAATTCTTCCCCCTATAGCCCCGTCCACTGCAGCAGCCATTCAATGACGTCCTTTCAATCTTCTGAACTTACCGAACTCCCGGTGGTGGAGAACAGCCAACTCTTCGCACAGCGCGCACAGCGCACGGTACACCCCCCAATAGCAAAGGCAGATGGTTGTGGGCTTTGGGGGTCGGTACACAGCACTATTCTATCCCAGTCTTAGGGCAACGGAACTGGCCATGCGGGTGGAGCCAGTTTTGAACATTGATGGACCCAATATTCCCTTCCACTCACCTTGACCACACACCAGAGATGACCCCGGCCGTCCCAGTTGCCTGAGGTCTGGTGGGGCGGGTTTCGTGCCAAAGGCCCAAACACACCGTGTGTTTGTGTCAAGAAGGACCCGGACAATCCTTTGCAACCACCCGGCACCCACCGCGTCTTGATGAGGAAGGCAAGCGATGCCAGCCCGCATCGCCATGCCTGCGGCGCGCAGGTGCCGCGGTGGTGCACGCGCACCAGCCAACAGCACCGTGTCTCCGGAGGCGGTGCATAGCACGTGGACGTTGCGCACGGTTTGTACGCGCGCTCGGGGACAGGGGGTGACACCTTCAACGCCGTGAATGGTGCTGCACAGCGTGCCCATTGGGGACACTGTGCACAAGTTGTAGATGCCGATGGTCAGGGGGTGGTGCCATTGCACCACCACTGCGGCTGTTTGAGGCACGACGTTCTTCAACAAAAAAAAAAAAAAGGCGGCGTTTGGTACAAAAACGGAATGTTGGCACCACACCACCCGACGCCACGCCAACCCACGCCACGCCACGCCACGCCACGCCACACAACGCCACGCCACGCCACACAACGCCACACAACGCCATGCCACGCCACGCCACGCCACGCCCTGTCACGCATGACCACTCGCAAATAAAGAAAGTTGGGTAATGTACATGGTCGATGTCACGCAATCGACCGGGCCCGTGGATCCTGACCAACAATACAACCGCCACGACCCCCTCGGACGTGAACCGAGCGCCAGGAGGACTGCCACCCCCCCCGCCCAGTCTCTGGGACCGGACGTAGTGCACCGACGGCAGTTGGCTCAGCGACACTTCGCTCTCCGGACGGGAGGTCTACGGGGGGCGAACGCCGCTGGGCCACATGCCACCGGCGCTGCCGGTGGCCACCGGTCACGATGGCGGTCTCGATTGCCATCGCTGGCCCACCATCCGTTCTTCGACCCAATCGAACACCCCTTTTCAAGGCTTCGGGACGACGGGGCTGCCCAACAACGCCCAAAACTGGGGCGGCACAGGCCCCCGCGGGGCCGGGGAGCGGCGCACGTTTCACGCTGCGACGATGGCGGCGGGGGGTCCGGCCCAGGGGCGGTTGGTGTCGATCCAAAGGGACTGGGGCACTGCCGGTGGTACGCCAACGGGGGGGAGGGCATGTGGTGGGGCGATGGCGCATGCGATGCGAAGGCCAGGGTGCACCGGGAAACTGGGTTCGCGGGGCATGAGTCGTGCATTGCGCATGGCAGCAGCGGCACATCGATGGGCGGGTGATCAACTTGTGGGGGAGGGGGGGGGGGGGGGCGGGGGTCGATACAGCCCTCTGGCTAGGACCCCCCCCCCCCCGGAAAGGGCTCAATTGACGGGACCCGCAAAATCCTACCGAGACTGACCCCCGGGCCCCGGAGGTGGCCCGGACCCAAAACTCGGCAAAAAATGAAACTGGGATTTTTGGCATCAGCGCGTTGAGGGGGTGCAGAAGAGTCATCATTTGCCATGGATTTGGTGAAAAAAAATTGACCATTTTCAAAAATCTCAAAAACTCAAAAACCGTTTCGGCGTCTCCGGCGCCAGATTTCATAATAACTGATGGGCGGTCCTGTCACTTGAGCCCTTTTCTCGAATCCCTCACCCCCAAGTCTGAGGGCGCTCTATTGCCCCCTCCCCCCCCTCCCCCTCCCCCCGGAGTTGAATACCCGACTGCCCCCGGGAGACGGGGCTGCGCATGAGCAGGGGCATGCGCACGCGTCATGAGCGTCATGCGCACGCGTCGGGAGCACCGCACGTGCCTCACGCACGGCGGTGGGGCACGTTGCGGTCAGAGGGCACCATTGGACGGAAAAGAAGCCGCGAAGGCGAGGGCGCGCGCGGCGGCGGCGGCGGCGGTCCCAAAGGGCCACTGCCCGTCCGGGAGAAGGGGTGGCGCGTGGAGGCGGGGCATGCGGAGCCCCCGCCGGCGGGTGGCGCTGCACGTCGAGTGCAGGGCCCGGCGGGGGCTCGGGACTTGTTTGTAGTCGGTGCCTGCCGCCCCAGGGGGAGGGCCAGGGATGCATCGGAAGGGAAGGGGCCGTGAGGCAGGCGGTTGGAGGAGGTTGTCAAAGCGGTTGGGGGCGGTTACTGTCGGTTACACGTGGCGTTGAAGCCGGCGCTTGCCGTCAGGGGGACAGTGGCTGGGCATAGGCTGGGCGCCCTGGATGGGGGGGGGGGGGGCGGTTCCTCCTGCCACCCGAGGGGGGGGGGGGGCATTGCATGCGCTTTGGCGTGGTTTCCGAAGAGTGGGTTGGCGTCGGCGGTGTGCCGGGAAACTGAGACTCAAGTCGTGAATATTTCTTGAATGTTCGTGCAGAATCCGACTTCCGGCGGTTAGAACGCGAGTTCACTGAGCGTCGGGGGCGGATGGTCGGCGTGGGCACCACAGCACATCCAAAGAGATCGCGCGACGTTCGGCCACCGCAACGGCAGTTTCGGTTATGGGAGAGCTCAGTGCACTGGCCAGTCCCTCCCACTGCGTTGACCCCGGGGCACAGTGTCGCGATCGCCCGGTGATGCACCGCCCGAGACATGATGCGGGGGATTGGGGCCGAGCCACCGGACCGCAGGGGCAAGATCGGCGTTGCGGGGCTCGGCGCTGGTGAGGCTTGCCCAGGGGGCATGGCACTCACCGCAGCTGCCGGGCGCACTCTCGCAGAGACTAGACTTCACCGCCAGAAAAATGGCGTGATCCCGGAAACTCTAATTTTTCAAGCGGTTACAAGCGGTTAAAAGGGACGGGATGGGCTATCAAGCATTGCCATCCGGCGGACGCCATCCATGGCATTCCATTTCCCGGGGCTATGGTGCATTGCAAGCAAATGGCACTCTGGGACTCCCGGGGCTGTGGTGGTGGGGAAGCGGGGGGAAGGGGGCGAGGAGCGCAACGTCAACGATCCGACGGCGCACATCCGCGGCGGCATGTCGTTCGGCGCCGGGCTGCCGGGGGCGGACGTCACTGACGCGCGCCGCAGCCCTCCGCGTCCGCCTCCCAGCGTCGCTGGCACGCATCTGCAACGGCACAGCAGCGGCAGGCGCCCCAGCCCACCGAACGGAGACCACTTCCAAAGACGGGGGGACGGACACGGACAGCACCGGATCGGAAGTGTCGCGCCGGCACGCCGGGGGGGGGGTGGGGGTGGGGGTGCAGGGCTCCTTTTAAGACGGGGTGGGTCCAGCTCCCCTGTGTGACATTCCATCGGGTTGTGGTTTCTTTACGGGGCCCTGGACAGTCACCCGTTCTTCCCTCCGCACGTTGCGTCGGGTCGCTGCGTTCTGTCGGCCGCTGCGGCCGGTGCTCCTGCTGGTGTCGTTTCCGCGTTCGCGGAGCCCAGTGGTTGGTGTGCCGGGGCTGTGCTGGATGTGGCGGGATGTGCTGTTTGCGCGTCAGCGGCGCCCAATAGTTGGCGTATTGGGGGTTGTGCTAGTTGTTGCCGGGGTCGTTTGACTGTTTTTGCTGCCCACGCACCTCTGTCCAAAGGCCGTCCAGCCCCCCCCCCCCCCCCTCCCCCGGTGGTGCTGAGGTCTTGGAGGCGCCGAAGCAGATTTTTGGTGTAAACATTGGCGCTGAAGTCGACAGAGGAAATTAGTGATTGGCCAAAGGCCCGGAAGAAAAATTTGGCCCAATCTTGGGGGGGGGGGGGCAAGTGGTGCCGAGTTGTTAAAGGAGCCCTGGGGGGGGGGGGGGGTTGGGCAGTGGCGGTTGGCGAGGCGCCACTCGGTCGGCGGAGGTGGGGCTGGAGATCAGACGCCAAAAACAAGTTCGTGTTTTGTCTGCAATTAGGGCCTCTGTAGTAAATGTCATTTTCTTCTGATGTGGACGGGTGGGTGGGGGGGGGGGGGGCTTGGCCATGGCCCCGAATGACAACCCCTCACTCAGCACTCCTCCCAATGACCACAGGTGCCAGAGCTGTGGCCATCCCGTGCGGTATTGTGGTAGGGACAGCCAGGGATGGATTAGAAGGGGGGCGAGGGGGGGGTCTGAACGCGGGGGGGGGGGGGGGCAGGGGGGTGTGGCTGGGACCCCCCCCCTCCCAGGGTTCCCTATAGTCCCCACAGAAGGTGGGCCAACAATATTGAAGCGTAAATCCTCTTGGCACCGAAGGCGCCGAAGCAAAATTTTGGCTGTCACCCTCAAACATTGGAAGGGGAAGGGGGGTGGGGGTCCAGGGGGGGGTACCCCCCCCCCCTCCTCCGGTGTCTAATACATTCCTGGGGACAGCCTGTGCCACACACTGCCGTGCCGGGGGATAGTGCGCTTGCCTCTCGGATCAGCACGGGCTTGGCTCAGTGCGACCCGAGGGGCGTGTCCGGTGCCGCGGATGTGGGGGTCCCCTTGAAGCCACTCCATTCGAGGGGGAGACCAGAGGAAGCGGCTGAGGACCAAGTCCTGGGGACCTGCGGCTTAGGCTCAGTTTGGGTGAGAGACCCATGGCTCCTCCCCCCCCCCCCCGGGTCAGCCGACCCCCGGAGTAGTCAAACAGGACAAGTCATCCGGGGGCTCCGTTGACAAGACCAAAACACGTTCGGACCCAAAGGCAACCAAATCAGTACCCCCCCCCTTGCGCAAACACGGGCCAGGTTCTGGTTCCAGGACCAAAAGTGCGGAAACACGGGGTCCCCGTGTTTGGACAAGCCCGTGTTAGCACGCGGCACGTACTGCGGAACACAAGTTGCAGGCATAGCCCAACCTTAACCCTCCCAACATGATAGCACAAGTCATTTTTCTTTGGCCACACAACTCAGGTGCCACTCAGTCACTTTGTTTCTGATTGACAGGCACTGAATAGAACCCCTTGCCAACCACCATCGCCCCGTGCCAACCCCCCCCCCCCCCAGCCCCCCTGTGTGACAGGTAACCCGTTTATTCTTCACCGCACGATGCAGTGTCGATCTTCTCCTGAAGGTCCGCCACGCCGCTGTCTTGACCCCACCATTTCTGTTTCTCCAGCGGCGGTGGGTTGTGGTGGTCTAGACATTACAGAACCCCCCGCTATGGGATACAGATGCGTGTGCACGACCGGCGCTGTTCAGCACAAAGCAGAAGTGCAAAGCAAAAGTCAAAGAGGAAAGCTCTTCAGTGACATGTCATAGGCGCCTTTCGCTGCAGTGAACAAAGTACGTGGAGTACAAGCATTCTCTGCACCTAGTGTCCTACGACTATCAAGCTGGCATCGACAAAGATTCAACGTGTCTCAGCAGTAGCCCCCCTCCCCCGGTGGACTCCCCAGTCCACCCGTGGTTCAGAAGATAAGGAGGAATACAAACCCTGCAGAGCAGGCAGGTCGGTAGACCAGTCTGCACAAAATGGTGTGCAGGCACCAGAGTGGGTTAGGTGCCAGGAGGCGTAAGCAGACCGGTTCCAGAAGGCGGACCGGGACAGCCACGAGAGCAGGTCACCCACTGTGTCGAAGAACGACTGAGGCAGGCGGGGAGACAGAAAAACGACCCATCGAAGGGAGCTCGGCACATCCCACTCAGTTTTAGCCAAAATCCGGTGTATTGCTGAGGACATAGACGCACGCACTGCCACTGGCGGGTACCCAGATAGCACAGCAAGTTGCATCCAAGCCGCACAGGACAACAGGAACGCGCCCCAGGACCGCATAAAAGGGAGGGTGTTGGAGAGCGCTGAGAGGAAGACATTGGTGGTGCGAGGCATGGACACGGCCCAGTAACTTTGCAAGGGCGCACCGAATTTGAAAGACCACTTATCATCGAGGGCATTGGGGTGGGCGTGGCTAAGCGTTCCCTCCAGTGACACAAAGATGGTGACACCCATGCAGCGGACGCGGTTAGTCATGCAGGAGCCCTGGCACAACGCGTCTGGGTTTTTATCCCTACAGGGACACAGCACACGCAGGTTCCATATGTCCTCCATAGCCATGCAGACAGGGTACATTGTGCTCTGGGGGGATGGGCCTTTGGCAGCAACCATGAGGTTGTCTCTGAATTGGCGTAAGGCTACCACATTCTTGTCTGGGAGGGTCCACTGTAGTATACCTGAGTCGGTCACAGACAGATCACCCAGTTGGCGGAGTCTCGCTACTAATTTCTTACACATCCAAACGCAATGGAGGTCGGCAGACTGAGCAGAGAAGGATCCTCCCATTGGGATCGCACCTCCCCTACGCCATGGTTCACCGGACGCAAGGACCACGTTATCATGCAGCAGTGAAAATTCAACAAGGTCAAGCAAATCCTCCATGGACACAAAATGGAATGTGCCGTTTTTCGCTGGGCCGGCTCTATCTAAGCGGCTGTTGTCCTTGTGAATTGACCAACCCAGCGTGGTGGCCCGCCATCGTCGGCGCGCCTTCAACCAAGCGGAGGCTTCACGGAGATGCTGAACAACAAGGGCAGGGGGTACATGGTTAAATTGATCTTTGCAGTCTGCCTCACCTATGCAGGCAGGTTCCCAGGTTGCCAGCTGTCTAACCCAGGCACCCATATCATTGAGATTCAACACTAGGAAGGCAGCAGGGAGTTCATCGACAAGCGTGCGAATGAAGCAGGTGAAGGCTCGTGCAGCGATGCGGAGGCGGGACCGTGCAACAATCGGGGAGAATGCAGCAGCTATGGGGCGCCACAAGATTTCAATGCGGGCCCTAGACTTGGCTTTCCCTATGAGGTATAACAGCGCCAGGCGAGCCTTAGCATTGACAGGCCATTTCTTGACCGACGCCTGTGACTGGAGGCACTTCAGGATGTTAAGGTGAGCATCGGATTCCCGCGTGTAACCTTGTTTTACCATAAACTCCTGGAGAACCCCCCCCCCCCCGTCAGGGGCGGGGGGGTGGGTTTCTGAGTGTCTATTTTTTTTTTCGACCGAAAGGCGCCTATGGCACCACTACCACTGACATGGCTTTTGATGCTGACGTGTGCTTGACTGTTGACTGGCACACCACAAGACTCCATATGGGGGCATGCTCTCTGCGCCGGGCCATTGCTGACGGGGGGGGGGGTCTCCCCTCCCGCTTGGGGATGTGGAGGGGCTATAAAGCAACGGATACAGAGCTCACATATGCCCCCGTGTCACAGGCATATGGTCATCGCCACAAACCTCAGTTCATTGTTTGACCTGCTGCTCTGCAGCACACCTCAAATGAGGGCCGAATGTTGTCTTGAGTTCACCGCAGTCAGCGGCTATCGAATGTTGCTTGGCCCGTTTGGGTCAGCTTTTGGTGTGTGCGTGGGAGAGGGGGGGGGGGGTATTCCGTGTCTCACAGATGTTAACTCTACAAATGCCGGCGCAAGAAACCCCGTGCCATTTCCCAACAACGAGCGCACCAATTCTGTCTGGTTCCCACAAACCGATCATGAGCAACAGTGGACGGCTGCTGTCCTTTCCCGGTGGGCTCTTGTGCCGACCTCCACGGGAACCAGATGATCATTCACCAAACCCTCTGGGGGGGGGACGAGGCACAGGCGCGGCCTGCCCCCGTCCAAACTCCTGAAAAAGCACCGAACAAAGTGCGCACGAAAACTTTCGCACAGAGGGCCCCGGATGCTACGCAAGACCTGCGACGGTTGCCATGTTTTCTGGGCCTCGCACGTGGGGCGTGGGACGGGGATTGGGTATCAGGCTGTTGCTTGGGGTTGTCTGGGGAGCCCGGGCAGGGGCTTCAGCGCGCGTGCCTGTGGCGGAGTTGTGGTGGCCCGTAGCCCCGTCCACAGTGGGCAGATGGGGGACGGGGGGGGGAGGGCAGGGATGCATTCAAAGGGGGGGAGGTACCCTCCCTCCCCCTCCACGGCGCCCAGCCTATGCCCAGCCACTGTCCCCCTGACGCCAAGTGCCAGCCTCAATGGCATTCGTAACCGACAGTAACCGCCCCCAACCGCTTTGGAAACCTCCTCCAACCGCCTGCCTAACCGCCTCTGGGGCCACCTCCAAGGCGCCTTCCCTTGTACTGCATCCCTGGGGGACCCCCCCCGCAGCAGTGCTCTGGCCATCCATCAGCTTCCATGTGCCCTGTGCCGCTGACCCACTGGCCCTTCCCCCCAAACACGCACACCCCATCTACTCCGGACGCACTGCACACCCCCCAAACGGCCACACCTCCGAAGGACTCCACCGAATTCGCCCTCAGTATCGGCGTCCCGTTCGGGCTGCTCTCGAAGCTGTTCGAGGCGTACAGCCCGGGCCTTTGCTTCGCCCCGGGCGCCGCGCTGCCGCTGCCGCAGCGACAGGCACGAGCGGGTGCTGCGTACCCGGGCATCTGCCCGTCCGACGCGCTGCGGTCCAGCGCCCGCCACTTGGAGGGCCTGCATGAGCGACGGAAATGCCGGCGGCGGTGGGCGGAGAAGCCAACCTTCTCCCAACCCCCTCCCACCCCCTCCCAACCCTCTCCCAGCCCTCTCCCAACCCTCTCCCAGCCCTCTCCCAACCCTCTCCCAACCCTCTCCCACCCTCTCCCAACCCTTTCCCAACCCTCTCCCAACCCTCTCCCAACCCTCTCCCAACCCTCTCCCACCCTCTCCCAGCCCTCTCCCACCCTCTCCAACCCTCCCGAGGAGGAGCTGTGACTCACACTCATATGACCGAAGATCCGCCCTGACGGTCAGGAAGGCAGAGCAATGCTCCCATGTCTGCGTCTCAAACGCAGGGCATTGGGCAATTGAAATATGTCTACGTAGATGCATAAGCATCGTCTATGTACACATCGGGGGAGGTTGCGCACCGCGCGTGCATTGCGCCCGCTACTGGATGAAATCTACCGCGAATGGTGCCCCTTCAAAAGCCCTCAAAACAGTGTCCCTTGGAGGTCCTCCGAACATGGTTTGCTTGTCCGGGGTGATCTTGGAGTGCCCCAAGGGACCCCAAATGCTAGCCCTGGGTACACCCCCACTATATGCGCCGCGCGTGCACCGCGCCTGCGACTCAGAGGCCATGATGGTCATATGCAAAGCCGTAGACATCAGGAAACTAATCCCTACAAGTGGCCGAAGGTGCCGGATGGGTCATGAGGTGGGACCCACAGCTGGTCTGAGAAGATACATTATGCGGTTAGAGATACGTCATGGCGTTTCAAGTATGGCTTCTACTCCACTTTCTGTGGAAAATAGGGGGGGAAGGGGGGCTACTTAACCCCTGCAATCTTGGGGTCCCCAAAAGAGGGAAGAAATCAAAAGTGACAATACCGGGGGGGGGGGGGGGGTTGGGCACCAAGTCAAATTGCGGTGGTAAATTTCGCTGTGGGAAATTTTGCAGAGCCCTAGGGTTGAGTGGATCCTACCCCGGCCGGAGTCCACAGTGTGCACCACTAGTGTGCGAGAAATTCGCGGAGAACTCGGAATTTCGCGTGGGAAATTTCGCGGTCAAATTGAAACGCGAAATTTCCCACGCGGAATTAAAGTGCCCCCCCCCCCCCTGTATGGCTGTATGAGCCCAGCCTGCTCAGGTGTCCATCATCAGTGGGAATGAACATCGCAACATAAACCCTTGCCTTCACAAGGTCGCCATGGTGAAGGAAATCTAGCAGGGTTGGACTGGTGTTGTGGCATCCCCCTCTCCAAGGGAGCCCCGGCGCGGTTGCCTGAGATGCATGTGCTGCGCTGCATGCCGCTGGTCTTCACATGTGTTCCCTCCACATCCCGCACTATCTTCCACCCATACGTTTCCCGGTGACGCATGCAAAAAATATAATTTATCAAAGGGGCCAGAAATTTGAGGCCGATTTTCGGGACACAAACTTTTATTTGGCCTCTGACCCACCCATTCACCCACATTCTCCTTCAGCAATAGCCTGTTCCTCATCCAAAATGTGCAGCGATGGTGGTAGTGCCGGACAGGGATGGGCCCCCTAATACTCCAAATCTATGGCTACCTCACCCCTGCCGTCTCGGGGTCCCCGGATTGGGTGGCCCGAAGGTCTCGGCCAAGTGGCACTGTCGTGGGCCCTGGAAAGGAGGGGGTCCCTGGGCGGCCCCCCAATCACCCCTCCCAAACTTGAGTTGATGTGTTCCGGCGGGTAATGACCGGGCCATGTCCCATATAATGAGAGAGAGAGAGAGAGAGAGAGAGAGAGAGAGAGAGAGAGAGCGAGAGAGAGAGAGAGAGATGACCGGTCCCAATAGCCCCATATAGCCCTCGCTGCAGCCGCCCGCCGTGTGGCAACGCACTCAAAACCAATCACCCCCCTGATGCCATGACCTCTGAGTCATCTGGTTTACTTTTCAATGCATCTCTTTGGGAGGCATTGATGTATGAAATGGAGCACGTCGGCAAAGGAAGCTGGCGGTTGTCCTCAGTCATGCCATCGTGGGGGAGGTGCGCAGAGGCCCACTCATTCAGTAGCCAACTTAGTAGTAGTAGTAGTAGTAGTAGTAGCAGTAGTAGTAGTAGTAGTACTATGAGTAGCAGTAGAAGTAGTAGTGGTGGTGGTGGTGGTGGTGGTGGTGGTGGTGGTGGTGGAAGGCTAACGAAAGACAGCACATGCACAAACACACACACACACACACACACACACACACACACTTCGGAAACAGACTTGTGACTTGTTGCGTGTAATATTTCTCCATCTGCCTCCAGACCAGGTGGACGGTAATGTACCCAGCAACGTACCCATAATGTACCCAGCACCAGAAAAACTGGGGGGAAATGGGGGGGGGGGGGGATCGGGGGAAATGGGGAAAATGGGGGGAACAGGGTGAAATTGGGGGAGGAGGGAGAAAATAACAAAAATGGTGGGGCTAGGGTGGAGGGGATTGGGGCCCCCATTTCCCCCCATTTTTGCCCATGTTTCCTCGGGGGCTTTCACCAATGCAGCCCCCCCCCCCCCCCCCTACACACAGCCCTGTTGCCAATCAAATCCTTAAATTTTTGACCTTTTTCAGCCCCAAATTCCCCAATTTTCCATCGAACATCCAAAAGGTCCCCCACTTTCCCCCGTGTTCCTCCATTCTTCCTCAATCAGCCCAGTTCGAGAATAAGTGCACGGCAACGTTGCGAGGACACTGCTTCATTCTTCCGAAACCATACCAAGTTGCTGCTGGGCACTCACCAACCTTCCCAACGGCATTGTGCCTATGGGGGAATGTTTGCCCGGCGCGCGCCCGGCGCGCTACTTTTCTATTAACTATCCCGGCTTCAGCCCCAGATTTACCCTCTAATGGAGAAGCACCCCAAATAGACCACGTTGCACTGCACACCTTCCCTACAAAGCACGTTGCAAAATAAAGCAGGATCTGTGAATTCAACCACTCCAACTGTCATTTGTAGTGTACTTAACAAACAACATTGGTCCCACAAGTGTGGGTGTCAATACATTCAGTACACTAGTGCTCCTTACACACATCACAAACTGCGAAGGTGGAGCGCTTCTGGCAACACAACACACACACTTCTGCCTCATCCTCTGCCTCATCTTGCGTGCCACAACCGAGCAAACAGCTGCTCAATGCGTGCCCTATACAACCCGTGCACGTCATTGTGACATTGTTGGCGGGCTGTCAAAGTGCCATTCTTTCTTCCAATGAGAGGCACAATGACATGAATCCGGCCTTTATAAGCACCATCATGGCCCCCAACTTCAAAATCAAAGAAATCACCTCGGGTACGAGAAGGTCCATACCCATCCCAAATCAAAACATCTGCTGATGTCGGGGGCTAAGGGGCAAATCCATATAATGTTGCCCAACATATCAACAGCAACAGTCCACCGGTAGGGCACGGATCACAAAAGATGCCCGGCGCGCGCCCGGCGCGCTAACGTTCCCCCTATTTCCCGCATGACCCTCACGAAAGTAGCTAGCCTTTGCTTTGTTCCTCGTTGTCGTGCAGGCGCAGGCAGATACGTGCTAGATTTAAAGAGATTGGCCGCGTCAACCCTCGTGTGGGCCCCCGGCGAACCCTAATTGGATGTGGCACGTAACGGGCTGCAGGTAGTGCCCTCCATTTAGGTCCATACGGCCCGCCCGAAGGCCCCCGACAGCCCCTAGGGGGAGGGAGGGGGGGAGGGGCGGAGGGGGGGGGGCATAGATTCATTAGAAGGGAAGCGACCTCCAAGGCGGCCAGACGCGGTTAGACAGGCGGTTGGAGGAGGTTGCCAAAGCGGTTGGGGGTGGTTACTGTCGGTTACACATGCCGTTGACGCCGGCATTTGCCGTCAGGAAGACCATGGCTGGGCATAGGCTGGGCGCCCTGGATGGGGGGTAACCCCCCCTTTCCAATGCATCCCTGGTGGCCGCTCTGATGGGGGGGGGGGGGGAGTAGGCGTTTGCCGATACATTTTCGCGGTGCCTAGGGCCCACCCCGAATGAGTTCCGATGACAACCCACGTGGCAGCCCCAGATCCGCCCCACCTCCTCCGACCGCCTCATCGCCGGGCACACCTCATCAGCCGATTCAACACGCCCCCCGAGGCCGGCACGGCCGAACCACACGGCAGGGGCCCGTCGGGCGCCCCTTCCTCCGACCCCAGGGGGTACAAGGGCAGGGTGTGGGAGTTGCTGAGCGCCTTGCCGGCCTTGCCCAGTAGGACGGCAGTCGTGCCGCAGATGGTCGGCATGAGGTCCTTCGGCGAGAGGACGAGCTGCGAGCTGCCCGACGAGGGGGAGCCCTGTGGAGCGGGACGCGGGCCACTGCCGGGCGGGGGTCCAGGCGATGGGTGTTCCGGGCGGAGAACGGTGGATGGCAACCCCCCCCCCCCCCGCCCCCGAGTCGGCAAACCTGGCGGCCAACGAGTCGGTGAGGGAGTCGGCGGCGCGTTTTACCCGAATTGGAGGGCGGGCTCAAAATTTTGGAGGTTGGTACAAAATAAGGGCTATTATGTGGTGTTAGCTGTGCAGGTATCATTCCATTTTGCATGGCACTCCTCAATCGGTGCTGCACCCAACATTTTGGTTTTTGGCAATTTCGCTGAATTTCGCCGACTCGTTGGGCCCCTCGCCGACTCGGGGGGGGGGGGGGGGGGTTGTGGATGTGCAGAGGGCGGGGGGGGGGGGGACTGCATGCGTCTCGTTGGATCAGTTTGGCGGAGTTTCGGGGGGGGGGGGGGCTGCCATCACCAGGCGGGGCACGCCTGTGCACTGACTGGGTTGGATGGTGCACACGTTGACCTGCTTGGCAGAACGCTGGCAGTACATACGTGCACACTCGGGAGGGGATTTGCACAACAGCCATGTAACAAAGTGAAGGGAGCGAAAAAGATGAATTCTGAAGAGTTTTAAATCGCAATTTTGTTTCATGTTGCACCATGAGCAACTCTTTCTCGGAAAACCCCTTCAAAATCATTTTTACTGGTGGTAAAGGCGTATATGGGTGGCGGACGGGCAGCCAGCCCATAATGGAACCTGTGTGACTTGGCACAGCACACAAACCGAGCATCTTGGCCAAAATCTACAAATCGGGACTGAAGCGCACTTTAAGCCCCAAATTAATGTGGCACATATGCCTTCCATATCTTGGACAAACCGAATCTTAGACAAAAGGGGGGGGGGGATCACAAAAGGAACTGCCGCAGCAAAGCGCAGCAGGTGCAGCGAGACTGGGGTGTGTCTGGCCCCGTGAATCGCGGTTTCCGTTAGGCAACTCACGATTTGCCGCCGCATTTTTCAGTTTTTTCGGAAACGGCTTGTCATTGCCAGACCACCTGTGCACAGCGCACACACAGTGCACCTGCCCCGATGACCGCACATGAAGACAGCACCGGCAGCATGTGCGGTGCACTTGCATGCATGGCACAGTACGCCACGTCACACCAGGGCACCCGAACGCGCACCATCGGCGGATGCAGGGGCCTCCACAAAATCAATCACAAGAAGCAGTCGAGTCGTTGAGTCGTGGTACGGAGTTGCGGTATGGCAGCACCGTACACTGCCGCGGGATAGAGCCGCGGTATAGAGTCGCGGTGTGGAGCCGAGGTATAGAGCCGCGGGATAGAGCCGCGGTATAGAGTCGCGGTGTGGAGCCGAGGTATAGAGCCGCGGGATAGAGCCGCGGTATAGAGTCGCGGTGTGGAGCCGAGGTATAGAGCCGCGGGATAGAGCCGAGGTATAGAGTCGCCGTTTCGAGTCGCGGTGTGGAGCCGCGGGATAGAGCCGAGGTATAGAGTCGCCGTTTCGAGTCGCGGTGTGGAGCCGCGGGATAGAGCCGAGGTATAGAGTCGCCGTTTCGAGTCGCGGTGTGGAGCCGCGGGATAGAGCCGAGGTATAGAGTCGCCGTTTCGAGTCGCGGTGTGGAGCCGCGGGATAGAGCCGCGGTATAGAGTCGCGGGATAGAGCCGAGGTATAGAGTCGCCGTTTCGAGTCGCGGTGTGGAGCCGCGGTGTGGAGTCGTTGTACGAAGTTGCAGTCACGGTATCAGATCGCGGCACAGCGTCGCGGTACAGTACCGCAGCATCGAGTCGCGGTATGGTGTCGCGGCACAGCGTCCCCTTCCGGAGAGCAACGGCCCCTTCAGAGTGTGGTGAAATCCAGGGTCTGCGTGGGCGTTGGGCTCGAAAACCACGAGACATCATCAGAGGGCGGAGGGCACAACGAGGCATCGGCAGTTTGCGAGAAAGGTTGTGTATTTCTGAATGCTACCCTTCCCTGTTTGCTATTCCCGTGGAGGAGGGTGGCCAAGGGGTCCAGAGCTGGGTAGAGGGTTGCTGCCAATCGCTGGGGGGTCGCTGTACCTTCCTGGGGGCTTGATCCCGACATCCCCAGTTTGGCTCATTTTGATGACGGCTGTGGCACCAGGAATTTTTCGATGTAGCCCATATCCCCAGATGGTTACGCGCCAACCGCCGTCGGTCAGCCTCCAACCGCCGTCGGTTACCCTCCAACCGCCGTCGGTTACCCTCCACGTTCTTTAACCAAAAAAAAATACTTGTCCACAAAAAAATGACCAGACTCGAAACGAACAACCCCCCCCCCCGCTGTAACGTGGTGCAGCTGTGCGGGACCATCGAGGCTCCAAGGCAATGGTGTCTCCAGACGGTGGCATCACGCGCCCAGGGCCTGGCCTTCCCTTCCCTTTCGCAAGTCACCAGCTCATGGCCACACCTTTTCATCGATGTCCCTCTTGGCCTCCTCCCAAGGATTCCGATGCACGTCCACGACGAGTTCGGCGGCTGAAGCGCGCCCCAACGAGGGGGGTTCACGCGTGGCTGTACAGAGGACAGCGGCGGGGCGGGGGCGGCTGGTGGCTCGGCATGCAGCGCAAAAATGGGTATTCGGTAATACTTAGTCCGAGACGAGGTAAACTGAGTAGGAACGGGGTAAAACTTAGTGAAAATAAATTCATGTAAATAAATTCATTTAAAGAAAATTATTTTATTTATTTACTGATTCTTACAACGGCCCCCCCTTTTTACTAAGCAACTCCACACTCCGATGGTAGGCGGGACTTGTGTCAAGGGGCATAAAGCCCGTAGTCGATTCCCAGGTCGATTCCCAGGTCTGAGGGCGCGGACCCATTATGCAGGCTGGTATAGCCAGGGCAGTCCTTAGGAAGGGGGATACCCACTGCCTCCGGAGGGCTGAAACACCACTGTCCTGCCCCCCAAATGAATTTTTCATTTGCCACTGCCGTTTGTAGGTCAGACGCGACCCAAAGCAGCTGAGTCCTACTGAGTTGAATACGGGGCATAGCTGGTTCCTACTCAGCGCCGAGCAGCGGATATTTTTGAGACACGCCGCTGCCGGGGAGGTACTGCAGTGCCGGAAGCTGATGTGCGTCGCATGTTTGCGGCGTTCCTGGCCTCCTTTGATGTGCTCTTTCAGGAGCCGCCCTGGGCACCGGAGCTCCAGCGCTGCTGGATGTCCTCGTCCAGAAAACCAGCCCCTCCAAAGCCTGCTCCCAAGCCCTACCAAAGCTCGCTCCCAAGCCCCCCCAACCCCCAAAGCCCCCCCAAAGCCATACAAGCCCGCTTGAGGGGCAGGAGGCTGGAGGCAGGTATGATGAGCGGTTGCACCAGCGGTTACTGGCGGTTGCAGAGCGATTTCAGTAGCCGTGCTGGCGGTTGCAAACCGGTTGGGGGGCATTGGGGGGCGGACGGGAGCGGTTGGGGAGACACTGACAGTCATCCCCGAGGGTGGGGGGGAAGGGGAACAACACATTCTTCAGGTGCAGGCGTGCCAAGCCCCCACCAGGGATGGGGGGTGATCTGGCGCCCCCCCCCCCTCCCCAAGGCTAAATCACCCCCCCCCACACCGGAAACCAAAGAAATTTCCTCTGGGGAAAATGCAATTTTGAATAGAGAGCCAAAAATGACAGGCCCAGTGTAGGTAAACTCCCCCCATTAATATCACATGCCAAAACAATATCACGCACACATGATATTGATGATATTGGGTTGACCACCCGAAATAATATCATGCACCCCTAACGAGAGCACTAGAGGGACATGCACTGCGCAGATTTGTGGGCTGAGTTGAAGACATTGTTTAGTTTGTGGAACACAGTAGGAAATAACAGCAAGCATCCAGGACACAGTAGGAAATAACAGTAAGCATCCAGGACACAGTAGGAAATAACAGCAAGCATCCAGGACACAGTAGGAAATAACAGCAAGCATCCAGGACACAGTAGGAAATAACAGCAAGCATCCAGGACACAGTAGGAAATAACAGCAAGCATCCAGGACACAGTAGGAAATAACAGCAAGCATCCAGGACACAGTAGGAAATAACAGTAAGCATCCAGGACACAGTAGGAAATAACAGCAAGCATCCAGGACACAGTAGGAAATAACAGCAAGCATCCAGGACACAGTAGGAAATAACAGTAAGCATCCAGGACACATAGGAAATAACAGCAAGCATCCAGGACACAGTAGGAAATAACAGCAAGCATCCAGGACACAGTAGGAAATAACAGCAAGCATCCAGGACACAGTAGGAAATAACAGCAAGCATCCAGGACACAGTAGGAAATAACAGTAAGCATCCAGGACACAGTAGGAAATAACAGCAAGCATCCAGGACACAGTAGGAAATAACAGCAAGCATCCAGGACACAGTAGGAAATAACAGCAAGCATCCAGGACACAGTAGGAAATAACAGCAAGCATCCAGGACACAGTAGGAAATAACAGTAAGCATCCAGGACACAGTAGGAAATAACAGCAAGCATCCAGGACACAGTAGGAAATAACAGCAAGCATCCAGGACACAGTAGGAAATAACAGCAAGCATCCAGGACACAGTAGGAAATAACAGCAAGCATCCAGGACACAGTAGGAAATAACAGCAAGCATCCAGGACACAGTAGGAAATAACAGTAAGCATCCAGGACACAGTAGGAAATAACAGCAAGCATCCAGGACACAGTAGGAAATAACAGCAAGCATCCAGGACACAGTAGGAAATAACAGCAAGCATCCAGGACACAGTAGGAAATAACAGCAAGCATCCAGGACACAGTAGGAAATAACAGCAAGCATCCAGGACACAGTAGGAAATAACAGCAAGCATCCAGGACACAGTAGGAAATAACAGCAAGCATCCAGGACACAGTAGGAAATAACAGCAAGCATCCAGGACACAGTAGGAAATAACAGCAAGCATCCAGGACACAGTAGGAAATAATAGTACCCATCCAGGACACGGGCCAAAAACTCCCCGGTGGCGCCCCGGGGCGGGGGCACCAAGTGGGGAGGTGCCCTCCGAAAACTGCGCATTTTGTGCCCCAAAACAGCCTTTTTTGACCCAAAACGGCCCCAAAACCCAATGAAAAAGGCCAAACGAAGGCAAACGGTTGCTACACTCTTTGGCTTTGGTTTTGGAGGCGGTGCATCACCAGCTGGCACGGCAGGGGGTAGTTCATCATGGTCCCGCCAACAAGTTGGATTCCAGTTGGAACACAACGGATGCCGCGAGGGTTTCCAAAAAACTGGGCAAGCGGCTAGACAGGCGGTTGGAGGAGGTTGCCAAAGTAGTCGGGGGCGGTTACTGTCGGTTACACATGCCATTGAAGCTGGCACTTGCCGTCAGGGAGACAGTGGCTGAGCATAGGCTGGGCGCCCTGGAGGTCGGGGAGGGGTGCCCCCCCCCCCTCTTCCAATGCATCCCTGGGTGTGTGCATTCCCGCCCCCCACTGTCCAACTCAGCATAATATCACGCATATCAAAATAATATCACGCACAAATTAACATCACGCGTCAAAATGATATCACGCGTGTGATATTAATAGGGGGGGGTTGACACAAACTTTTTGGTGCTCTCATACCCCCCCCTCCCCAGTCCCGTCGGCCGAAAACTGAGCGCAACCCGGGCCCCCACAGCTCAGCCCCCCCCGGGCCCCACTGAAGCCCCCGGGGTCAGAGGGGGCAAACCTTCGAAGGTAGGGGGGAAGCTGTTGGAGTACGTGAGCACGCCGGGGGTGTCCGCGAAGGCATCGGAGATGAGGTCGGTCACGGCGTGTGGCATGGGCATGTGGCTGGGCACGATGTGCTCGCCGCCCTCCGCGCTGTCGAGCCCCTCAGCGGAGGCGGAGGGGGTTTTCGGGAGAATCGAGGGCATGCCTTGCGGGGCCACGCCTGCCTGGGCCGGCCGATGCCCGTGTTCGGTTGAGCTGAGACACGGAGGCGGTGCGACAGGGGCCCCGGACGGGCGGTGGCATGCTCTGCAACGCGGCGCCCGCCACCTCAACGATGCCCTTGGGGTCCTTGGATTTGCGCCGCGCGGCATTTGTTATTGGGGAGGGGGAAACGGTGTACACACGTGTCACAGTACGGGTAGCCGAGCCCCTGTTGAAGGGTGTGCGTGCTCACCGGAATAAGCCGGACCTGGTCTTCAGCAGACGTCCCAGCTCCGTGGACGTGTGGCTGGCCGGTGGTCCGGCTTATTGCGGTAGCCCGGCCCCCCATCCCCCCCGCTGGCCGGCCGGCCAGCCGCTTGTCCCCCAAATTGGTCGTCCAGTTCATTCTGCCAACCCTCCATACATGTAACGCTAACGCTAACGCTCACCGAACGAAGGGACATGTGCACGCCTTAGGAGAGTGTCAGGGCACACACACACACACACACACACGACGAGAACCGCAAACAAGAACAAAGCAAGAAAAGCGGTGAAAGAAAACTCCTCAGGAACAGCAGAGCTGTCCTAGACGTAGACACACACACACACACACACAAACACACACACACACACACACAGACTCACTCGCTCGCTCGCTCGCTCACGCACACACACACACACACCATGGGACCGCAAACAAGAACAAAGCAAGAAAGCAGTGAACGAAAACCCCTCAGGAGCTGCAGGGCAGCTCTAGACGTCTTTCCCCAGATGCACACACACACACACACACACAGAAACACACAACACACAACACACAACACAGGCACACACAACACAACACAACACACACACACACACACACACACACACCAGCCTACTGCTGTCACTTTGCGTCTACAACATGGCAACAGTGTCTACAATTAGCAGACCACGTCTACTTGGGGCAGACAGTGTCTACAAACTACAGACCGGGTTGTTGCTATGGGGGGGTGTAGGAATGAACTGGACAACTGGCTCGGTGAACAGGTGGCCATCATTTTTTTCCTTCTGTAAATCTCATTTTTTTGCGCTCTAAAATGCGGGTCCAGTGGGGGAATAGGGGGTACAGGGGGAGGGGGGTCTCCTCTTGCACGCAGGGGTGCGGGTGCTTGGGTGTGGGTGGGTGGGTGTGGATGTGCCTGTGGGTGTGCGGGTGTGTGCGTGGGGGTGTGGAGGTGGGGGTGGGGATGTTGGGGTGGGTGGGAAGGCAGGAGTCCCAAGTGGCCCTGCACGGCATTGTGTGTTTGTGCCACAGTGGTACCGAAACCAAAGACACTCATGGGGTCCACTCCTGCACAGGGGACGGGGAAGCTCAGGGGACGGGGAAGCTGCTTGTCTGCTACCACAAGGGGAGGAGATGGGTGTCCTGGCCTGGTATCGTGTGCTATATCGGTCACCTACCACCTGTTTAATTGTAGCATGGCAGAGCAGCGAAGCCCAAAAGATAACAATTAAACTGCCTTCAAATAGGTCTGTACAAACTTTCTGTGCTTGAACAACGAACGACGGTATGGAATAGCAACACTGACCAAGGTGAGCCAAACGTCTATGTTGTACACAACTGGTAGGTTGGACAATTGTTGACATCTTGGTTTGGGGACAACACCTTTTATGTGGGACAGACCATATGTTGAATAACTCTTGCTCAACACCACGAAACCAAAGCTCAGGTAGGAAATCACGCTTACGGCTGTCGCTTTGTTGAATATCATCCCCAGCAGATGGTGGGGATAGATCAATATGGCTACATCACCCCTGCCTTCTCGGGGTCCCGATGGTGGGGATAGATCAATGTGGTTACATAATGCCTACCTTCTCGGGGTCCCCATGGTGGGGAGAAAAAGGGGGTGGAGAATGGGAAAAAATGGTTGCAAATGGGTAAAAATGGATGACAAATCAATATGCCACATCCCCAATGCATAGGAAGAAGAAAAACCCCAGTATGGAACCAAAAACATGTGGAAATGGGCCAAAACTAGGGTTTAAGTATTTGCCGACGTACCAAACTTTGCACTGCGTGCGCACTGAGTGCACGGCATTCCCCATGTGACCTGATTGGAGAGCGGGGAGGGGCAAGGGGCTGCGAGTCTGTCTAGACGGAGACCCGGTCTCAGAGAAGGAGGCACTCGGGAGAGATTGAGTTGCCCGGGCAATATCTGGGCGGCAGCGTCAATCTACTCTGGTCTGCTTCGTCCCTTGCAGCATCCCTTCAGCTCGCGGGGGTCACCGACACCCTAAAGCGAGTACAGCCGTGCAGTCCGGCTGCCCTATCATGCTGAAGGGGTTCGAATCAAGTTCCTCCAGCTCAGGCGTCCGCAACGCCATCAGAAAAGAACGTTTGCAGGGACGCTCTCTGTTTCATGGTCAAGACATGGGCAAGACACAAAAACCACAGAAACAGTGTTGAACAATGTTCGGCGGTTGGCAGCGGTTGGCGGCGGTTGGCGGTTGGCAGTCCCTCCTGGGAACGGGCTTCAGGAACCATCAATATGGGTGGTGGGCACCAATGTGGGACGGCACGCCCTGCCACCCGACCCGATTTGGTCGGCAAATCTCCGCGCACAGTCCGCCGGTCCACGTCCAGAGCAGATGCACCTGCCACAACCCCTGCACGCCCCGCTGGCGCACGACGGCTGAGCTGCGTGGCCTCTCTCGGTGCCGTGGAGAGCGCGGTCGTGGGGGTTCAGGGGTGGGGCTCCGGGGGCACAAACCTCCCAAGGGAAAGGAAAGGGAAGTAGAGAGGGAGAGTTGGGCCAAGGAGGGAGAGGAAGGTCAGAGGGCGGTGAGAGGCCGATGTGCACCACCGCCGATGGAGGGGGAGGGTCCCAGGGAAGGAGGGCAGTAAGTGGCAATCGGCCAATTGGCGGCGCCAACTGCAGACGAGAACAATACACAAAGGAGACCCCCCCGCCCCCCCCCCAGGGCGTCGACTGTCCTGCTGGCGCCCGCTGGGGCGCAGGGTCCTGAGCCCGGGCACAGACCTGTCCTCAGCAAACGTCACGCGTTGGCAGCCGGCCGCCCGCGCCGCGTCGCGGTCTGCGCGGCGCAGGGCCCCCGTCACGGGCTGGAGCGCGGGGTTGTACTCCGAGCGCTTCATGGCGGGCACGGGCTGGCGGGACCCGCAGGCCGGGAACCATGGGCTCAGGGGCTCCAGGTACACGGAGTAGCACTCCGAGTAGTTCATGGCGCTGTCGCCCCCGCCCCAAACGTACAGGCAGTCGTTCCAGACGAAGGAGGCGTGGTAGCACAGGCTGTTGGGCACGACCGGCTGGCCTGCGGCAGGGCGGCATTGGACAGTGGAGGGCGGGGACGCACACACCCAGGGATGCATTGGAAGAGGGGGAGGTACCCCCCCCCCACCCCTCCAGGGCGCCCAGCCTATGCCCAGCCACTGTCTCCCTGACGGCAAGTGCCCGCTTCAATGGCATTTGCAACCGACAGTAACCGCCCCAAACCGCTTCAGCAACCGCCTCCAACCGCCTGCCTAACCGCTTCTGGGGCCGCCTCTGAGGTCCCTTCCCTTCTAAGTTTCACGAAGCAATCCCCCAATTCCCAGTAGGTGTATGCACGACCATCAGGGGATGCCTTCCGGCCACGCGCCTTCAGAAGACGCCTGGAAGGGTATGTTCTTCCTGTGATAGCACTCTACATCTCAGAAAAACAGCACAACCTTCTCTCCTCTCGCATATCGTTCTCTCCTCTCGTGGTCCTGTACCTGTCTGCATCTAACTCTAACACCGCCCTCTGCCAGGAATGGTGGCAGGAGAGGGGGCTTGAGGGGGGGGAGGGGGGGCACAAGCGGCGGCAAAAGCGGTTACCGGCGGTTGGACAAGGGGTTGGGAGGCCCTTTGGGGCGGCCAGAACCGTTTGGCAGGGGCTGGCCCGTCACTGGCCTGAATCCTGGCCCCCTCACCGGCTCTCTCCCTGACCCCAAATGCCCTCCACCGACGGCATCTGCAACCGACAGTGCCCGCCCCCAATCGGTTTGGCCACGCCTCCAACCACCGCCTCCAACCACCGCCCCAACCGCCCCTGACCTCACAAAGTGGCCTCCTCTACCTTCCAAGACCCGTCTGCCGGAAGGTGCCGGCGTGCCACGCCCCCCTGCCTCTGCCACACCTGCCTCGTGCTCCCCTCTTGTCGGTGCGCACGCACGCTTTTGGCACGTGTTCGCACCCGTTAACGCCCGCGCTTGCCTCTTTTTCACCCCTGCCACTGTCTCTGGCTCTGCCTGTACTCTCCGGCTACTTGCTACAAAAATGGGTAAAAAATGCATTTTTCCAAAAGTGATCCTACACCATTTGGGATGCTCAAACAAGTGCTTTTGACCCATTTTGAGCCTGTGGTGACGCGTTTTGGCCATGGAAAATCCCAAAATGCGATGAAAACGGGCCGTTTGGGACGAAACATGGGTCAAAAATGGGTCTAAAACGCGCTTTTCCAAAAGTGATCTTGGACCAATTGGGATGCTTAAACAAACCCGTATATATATCCAATAACAGAGTAATTTGGAATATACTCTGCCTCACCCTCCAGCAGCCATAAGGCTGCTGCAACTTGGCTGCAGAGCCCCAATAGTCCCTGGATTGGTAACGGGACAGCTGCAGTGTGCAGCAGACTGCAGACTGCAGCCGCA
The DNA here is from genome assembly GCA_964036045.1 of Eutreptiella sp. 'Long Island Sound 2002'. Lineage (NCBI taxonomy): Eukaryota > Euglenozoa > Euglenophyceae > Eutreptiales > Eutreptiaceae > Eutreptiella > Eutreptiella sp. 'Long Island Sound 2002'. The sequence goes on from OZ038395.1 coordinate 11,130,348, forward strand.
GATGTGTGGTGGCTGCAGCACCAAGGCAAAAAGGGCGGTGGGAGAACGAGGGCGTCCTCCGAAACCCCACCAGTGGCCAGGGGACGGGGCGGCCGCAGCCGGGGCACCAGCAGGAGGGCGTCCTCCGTGCGGCCCCGCCACGAGGGACCCGGCGTGGGGAGACACCAGGCGCTTGGCGTCAAGGAGCTAGGTTCCCCCACAAGGAGAAACCCAACCCTGAGGCCCAGCCTTGGCGCGAGCGACGCGGCAACAACGCGACGGCGGCGCGGAGCACACGAGCGGCTGCCCACAACCCACATCGCGTGGAGGGGGCTGCGGGTGCCGGACCTCGTCCAGCGATTGACGGCGGCCGCTCTCCTACCGTCCAGGCGTGAGGCCACCCCGTGGGTGAGCCAATACCGCACGGCCACGCTAAACCTAAACCTAAACACCTCCCCCCCTCTCTCTCACCCCCTGCGTTGTCCAACAAGCACCACCTTGGTTCACCGTCTCCGGCACAAACGCCCTCGGGGCTTTGGGAACGAAGGCGGACGACACTTGGCGCCGCGCGGACAGGCCCACGGAGTCCCCCATGAACGTGGCGGTGTGGAACGCGCTGTCGTCCTGGCGGTCCAGGTTGTTGCCGTGCGTGTAGGTGGTCAGGCTCCAGGGGTGCACACGTCGGATGTCACTCTTGCAGCACGCGTAGGGGAGCTGGTGCCAGTGCTGTGTATCTGCACCAGCGCGGTGTGGACAAACCCGGAGTTTTGCTTAAGGGGGGGTGGGGCGGGGGGGGGCCTGAAACCCAAAAGGCCCAAACGTTTCGGCAGACATTGGCTCAAACAGTGGACAGTAGGTGGTCGAGGCCGTGGGGAGCAGGCACGGCTGGAGCCTACTGCGGACATTGCAACCTGACCCATTGCAGCCTTCCCTCGGACGCGGATTTCATGGTGGGAAAAACTGAAATTTACAAATGGAAATATTGATTTGGGCTATTTTTGGTGCACATCGTCCGCACAGCCAATGAGGGAAGGGGGGGGGCCATAGACACCCCCCCGCCCGCCAGGAGATGGTGAGTTGTTCAGCAAATCTCTGGACAAGACTCCATGCCAATGCTGGTGCCCAGCAGTGCGGAGTGTCAAGGGGAACGCTAATCCTGCGGCACGCAATTTCGGGTGCGTAACGTGGAACAGGGGGAATTGCACTCTTTGTGAACCGCACTTTTGAATCAGGAATGGTTATCGCAACATTTTTGTCCGTTTTGAGTGCTGTGCCTCGCCATTGTGCCCAGACTTGCCACCAGCATCTGCCAGCCCAGACATGATCGGATGGGCAGGGTCCTACTGAGCCACACGCTGGTCGCAGCACGTTCCTACTGAGTTGTGGTGGTGCGGGGGGCGGGTATTACTGAGTGGCCTTTGATGCGGGATCGATTGCGACTGAGCCCCAGTTTCCCTGCCAGACGCTAGTGGCATGTCTGATTGTGCCCGTTTGACCTACTTCCTTGACCCAAAAATGTGAAACACTAATGCGGTGCTAATCACCCAAAGCCTGCTCCAAGCCCTACCAAAGCTCGCTCCCAAGCCGCCCCAAGCCCCAAAGCCCCCCCAAAGCCATATGCAAGCCTGCACGAGGGGCCGGAGGCTGGAGGCAGGTATGATGAGCGGTTGCACCAGCGGTTACTGGCGGTTGGAGAGCGGTTTCAGTCATTCCCAAGGGCTCGGCTGGGCAGTGGGGCCCGGGTGTCAGGCGTCTCTGTGCGAGGCTTCGCTCTCACGCGGGCGCGGGCACGTGCAGAGCAGACCATAGCTCCGCCGGCTTTGGCACCCGCGCGTGCGACCCCCTCATGAGAGGGTGAGGGAGTGGAGGGGCCCGGCGGCCCTGATGCCCCTCCGCCACACACACTCATGGCAGTTGCACGGGGTGTGCCTACCCGGTTCCCCTGATGCCGTTGTTGCTGAACCGACCGCTGTTTGGCCGTGAAGCGACGGCAGTTGGTGGCCAACCCACGAATTAAGGCGAGCTCACCGAAGGCATAGGCGGGACCTTGAGCAGACTTTTGCTTAAGAGGGGGGGGGGGGATGCATTGGAAGGGGGGGGGGTACCCCTCCCCCCCCTCCAGGGCGCCCAGCCTATGCCCAGCCACTGTGCCCCTGACGCCAAGTGCCAGCCTCCATGGAATTTGTAACCGACAGCAACCGCCCCCAACCGCTTTGGCAACTGCCTCCAACCGCTTGCCTAACCGCCTCTGGGGCCGCCTCTGAGGTCTCTTCCCTTCGAATGCATCCCTGGGGGGGTGGGGGGTCTGCAACCCAAACGTCCAAAAGTTTGTGTACCAAAAATAGCCCAAGTCAATAGTTCCTTTTGTAAGCTTCATTTTTTCCCACTATGAAATCCGGTTCCGAGGGGGGGGGGGGGGGTGTTAGACTCCCCCCCCCGAGAAGAGGCTGAGTTGTTAGGCAAAACTCTGACCTTGAGCCATGTGGGGGGTGGGGGGGGGTGGGGGTGCCATCAAGGCTGAGCGCGCATGCCGGCTGGTACTTTCGGGTGTCTTCCGGGGTACTTCCGGTGGTGGGGGAAAGGGGGGATGGCAGGCCTGAATTAGAAGGGGGTGTTGGGGGGAGGGGGGCTGGGACCCGAAAGTTTGTGTACCACAAATGGCCCGACGAGATTCTCCCAAGTGTGAAGTTCGCTTTTCCTGCAATGGTCCCTTTGGTCTGGGGGGGGGGAGGGTTTGGCACAAGGCCTTGGTGGTTGGCTCTGTTTGCTCTGTCTGGGGGCGGGAGGGGGGTCCAGGGTTAACCCCCCCTCCTCCGATGGCGTATCAGCCATTGTACTACTTCCATGCTGCGGACCTTCCTCCCTCTGGGGGGGGGGGGGGTGGCACAAGGCCTTGGTGGTTGGCTCTGTTAGCCTGTGGCGGCGCCCATTGGCCTCTCGCCTTTGAACCTTCTGCCATGACAAGCGGACATCCGTACTACTCTGGGCATCCGCACTGCCGCGAGCATCCCCCTGCCTGGGGGGGGGGGGGACTCCAGAATGCAACTTCAGCCCATGGCGTCCTCCCCTGACGGCCCTGATCAGTGCCCAGTATGCGGTCATCATGAAGACCCCAGGCCGGGGGGTATTCACCACAACCAGCAACGTGAATGTCACACAAGGCCATGGGTGGCCTGGGGGGGGGGGGGGTTGGCACAAGGCCTTGGTGGTTGGTGGGGGTGGGGGGGGGTCATGGCCAAAAACAATGTTCTAATTCAGGCCCGGGGGCTGGCTGACCCCCAGAGTCGGAACCTTGAACAGGGGGGGGGGGGGGCTCATCCTTCCCACTACAGCAGCCCTCTCCCTCCGAAACGGCAGTTGTCTCCACCTCAACCGCTCCCAACGGCTTTTGTAACCACCAGCAGGGCCCCCCCCGCCGCGGTGCCCCCGTGGGCCGAGGGTGCAGCAGTGGACCGCCCGAGGCAAATCACTAGAGGATCCCCTGGCACGGTTTGGGTGGTGGTTGCTGAGTCCAAGAGCCGTTCTGCCGCGCTGCGACACGGCGTTTGGCGTGGGGACGATGCGCGCGGGCACGCACTGCGGCTTTGAGGCGGTTGGTCGTTTGGTCTCGAGGCAAAAGGCTGTTTGCGAGGGAACAACGTGTGCAGGACGGATCTTGTTCTGTGTGCCAAGTGCAGGCCACGGCTGAGCGTTACTGGGGGGGCGGAATGGCAGCCTGGGCTCCTCCGCCTGACCACCCAACCCAATCCCCCCAACATCAGAAACATTTGTCCTCAGCAAAAATATGAAGTTTATCAAAGGGGCCCGAAATTGGAGGTCGATTTTAGGTTCGCAAACCTTTTTTTTTTTGCCTCTCACCCCCCCCCCCCCCCCGGTCAACGGCACGGGCAACAGCCCCGTCTCCGGGACGGCCGACCCCCGGAGTAGTCAAACAGGACAAGTCATCCGGGGGCTCCGTTGACACAACCAAAACACGTTCGGACCCACAGAGGATCAGAATGAGCGGTGGCGAGAGGCCAATAGGCGCCGCCAAAGGCAGACAAACCAACACCGAGGCCTCTGACCCCCCCCCTCGGCCCAGTGGAAGTTGAATGCGCCACTGAGCCGTGGCCTGGCCAAGTGTGGGGTCATGCGGATGTTCGAGATCGAACGCACCGCCTTCGTGCGTTGCATGAGTCACACAACTGCGGAACGGCGTGCGGAGGGCCTTCGCCCGCCCGGCCGCCGTGGTCCCTCGTCGACGAGGAGGGGCCGCACAGGGAGTGCTGTCGGAAATGCATTGTACGACGCGTCGGGGCGTCGTACAAGGCGTCGGGGCCCGACGCGTCGGGAGCGTACGACGCGTCGTACAGTGTCGTACAAGGCGTCGGGGCCCGACGCGTCGGGGATGTACGACGCGTCGTACAGTGTCGTACAAGGTGTCGTACAGCACCAACACCGTACGACACAGTACGACATAGTACGACCGCCCTCCCCCTCTAGGCGGGTAAACGATGGCAGCGGACCGTCTTGGGGGAAGGGGGCCTTCGGCCCCCTTCCCAAATATTGGCACTTCGCGTCTACAACATGCCGACAGTGTCTACAATTAGCAGGCCGCGTCTACCTGTGGTGCACAGTGTCTACAGACCCCAGACCGCCCTCCCCCTGTGCAGAGTGTTGCTTAATAGAAGGGGGGGGGCAGAGTGTTGCTTAAGAGAGGGGGGGGGGGGGCAGAGTGTTGCTTAAGAGAGGGGGGGGGGCAGAGTGTTGCTTAAGACACTGTACGACGCGTACAGTGTCGTACAAGGCGTCGGGGCCCGACGCGTCGGGGATGTACGACGCGTCGTACAGTGTCGTACAAAGTGTCGGGGCCCGACGCGTCGGGGATGTACGACGCGTCGGGAGGTGTCGGGGCCCGACGCGTCGTAAAATCCCTATTTCGACAGTAGTGGCACAGGGGGACGTCCGTGGGCCGCGCCCCCGCCCCCCGTCCCGCACATCCGGAACATACGGAAGTCGAAGAGCCACAAGTCGCTCATGTGGACGTCCTCGTACATGCCCCCGAACACGATCATCGTGTCGCGCCAGACGGCCGCGGTGTGCGCCCCGCGCGGGGGGGGCGTGGGCCCCCGCACCTCCACCGCGGTCCACTGGAGGGTCTCTGTCGCGCAAAGGGCGAGGGGCAGCCCGAAGGAGGACCCCACCGACACCAACACCCGCCATCCCTCGCAGGCCATTGCTTAAGGACCGGGGGGGGCTGGCCAGCCTCGGCCGACCCAAACCCCCTACCCCCCCCCCCCCCCCCCCCACATCAGAAAATGTGTCTTCCGGCAAAACATGAAATTTATCAAAGGGGCCGGGAATTCTATTGCCTTCGGCAAGGCACCTCGAAGAGAGGCTGACAGTCAGCCAATCAGTCAGCCAATCAGTCAGTCAGTCAGACAGGCAGTCAGTCAGGCAGGCAGTCAGTCAGGCAGGCAAGCAGGCAGGCAGGCAGTCAGTCAGGCAGGCAGGCAGGCAGGCAGGCAGGCAGGCAGGCAGGCAGGCAGTCAGTCAGGCAGGCAGTCAGGCAGGCAGGCAGTCAGGCGGGCAGGCAGGCAGGCAGGCAGGCAGTCAGCCAATCAGTCAGTCAGTCAGGCAGGCAGTCAGGCAGGCAGGCAGGCAGTCAGTCAGGCAGGCAGGCAGGCAGGCAGGCAGGCAGGCAGGCAGGCAGGCAGTCAGTCAGGCAGGCAGTCAGTCAGGCAGGCAAGCAGTCAGGCGGGCAGGCAGGCAGGCAGGCAGGCAGTCAGCCAATCAGTCAGTCAGTCAGGCAGGCAGGCAGGCAGGCAGGCAGGCCAGGCAGGCAGGCAGGCAGGCAGTCAGGCAGGCAGGCAGGCAGGCAGGCAGTCAGTCAGGCAGGCAGGCAGGCAGGCAGGCAGGCAGGCAGGCAGGCAGGCAGGCAGGCAGGCAGGCAGGCAGGCAGGCAGGCAGGCAGGCAGGCAGTCAGTCAGGCAGGCAGGCAGGCAGGCAGGCAGGCAGGCAGGCAGGCAGGCAGTCAGTCAGGCAGGCAGTCAGTCAGGCAGGCAAGCAGTCAGGCGGGCAGGCAGGCAGGCAGGCAGGCAGTCAGCCAATCAGTCAGTCAGTCAGGCAGGCAGGCAGGCAGGCAGGCAGGCAGGCAGGCAGGCAGGCAGGCAGGCAGGCAGGCAGGCAGGCAGGCAGTCAGTCAGGCAGGCAGGCAGTCAGTCAGGCAGGCAGGCAGGCAGTCAGTCAGTCAGGCAGGCAGGCAGGCAGGCAGGCAGGCAGGCAGGCAGGCAGGCAGGCAGTCAGTCAGGCAGGCAGGCAGGCAGGCAGGCAGGCAGGCAGGCAGGCAGGCAGTCAGTCAGGCAGGCAGTCAGTCAGGCAGGCAAGCAGTCAGGCGGGCAGGCAGGCAGGCAGGCAGGCAGTCAGCCAATCAGTCAGTCAGTCAGGCAGGCAGGCAGGCAGGCAGGCAGGCCAGGCAGGCAGGCAGGCAGGCAGTCAGGCAGGCAGGCAGGCAGGCAGGCAGTCAGTCAGGCAGGCAGGCAGGCAGGCAGGCAGGCAGGCAGGCAGGCAGGCAGGCAGGCAGGCAGGCAGGCAGGCAGGCAGGCAGGCAGGCAGGCAGTCAGTCAGGCAGGCAGGCAGGCAGGCAGGCAGGCAGGCAGGCAGGCAGGCAGTCAGTCAGGCAGGCAGTCAGTCAGGCAGGCAAGCAGTCAGGCGGGCAGGCAGGCAGGCAGGCAGGCAGTCAGCCAATCAGTCAGTCAGTCAGGCAGGCAGGCAGGCAGGCAGGCAGGCAGGCAGGCAGGCAGGCAGGCAGGCAGGCAGGCAGTCAGTCAGGCAGGCAGGCAGTCAGTCAGGCAGGCAGGCAGGCAGTCAGTCAGTCAGGCAGGCAGGCAGGCAGGCAGGCAGGCAGGCAGGCAGGCAGGCAGGCAGTCAGTCAGGCAGGCAGGCAGGCAGGCAGGCAGGCAGGCAGGCAGGCAGGCAGGCAGGCAGGCAGGCAGGCAGGCAGGCAGGCAGGCAGGCAGTCAGTCAGGCAGGCAGGCAGGCAGGCAGGCAGGCAGGCAGGCAGGCAGGCAGGCAGTCAGTGAGGCAGGCAGGCAGTCAGTCAGGCAGGCAGGCAGGCGGGCAGGCAGGCAGGCAGGCAGGCAGGCAGGCAGGCAGGCAGGCAGGCAGGCAGGCAGGCAGGCAGTCAGTCAGACAGGCAGGCAGGCAGGCAGGCAGGCAGGCAGGCAGGCAGGCAGGCAGGCAGGCAGGCAGGCAGGCAGGCAGGCAGGCAGTCAGTCAGGCAGGCAGGCAGGCAGGCAGGCAGGCAGGCAGGCAGGCAGGCAGGCAGGCAGGCAGGCAGGCAGGCAGTCAGGCAAGCAGTCAGGCAGGCAGGCAGGCAGGCAGTCAGTCAGGCAGGCAAGCAGTCAGGCGGGCAGGCAGGCAGGCAGGCAGGCAGGCAGGCAGGCAGGCAGGCAGGCAGGCAGGCAGGCAGGCAGGCAGGCAGGCAGGCAGGCAGTCAGTCAGGCAGGCAAGCAGTCAGACGGGCAGGCAGGCAGGCAGGCAGGCAGGCAGGCAGGCAGGCAGGCAGGCAGGCAGGCAGGCAGTCAGTCAGGCAAGCAGTCAGTCAGGCAGGCAAGCAGTCAGACGGGCAGGCAGGCAGGCAGGCAGGCAGTCAGTCAGGCAGGCAAGCAGTCAGTCAGGCAGGCAGGCAGGCAGGCAGGCAGGCAGGCAGTCAGTCAGGCAGGCAGGCAGGCAGGCAGGCAGGCAGGCAGGCAGGCAGGCAGGCAGGCAGGCAGGCAGGCAGGCAGGCAGGCAGGCAGGCAGGCAGTCAGTCAGGCAGGCAAGCAGTCAGACGGGCAGGCAGGCAGGCAGGCAGGCAGGCAGGCAGGCAGGCAGGCAGGCAGGCAGGCAGGCAGGCAGGCAGTCAGTCAGTCAGGCAAGCAGTCAGTCAGGCAGGCAGGCAGGCAGGCAGGCAGGCAGGCAGGCAGGCAGGCAGGCAGGCAGGCAGTCAGTCAGTCAGGCAAGCAGTCAGTCAGGCAGGCAGGCAGGCAGGCAGGCAGGCAGGCAGGCAGGCAGGCAGGCAGGCAGGCAGGCAGGCAGGCAGGCAGTCAGTCAGGCAGGCAAGCAGTCAGACGGGCAGGCAGGCAGGCAGGCAGGCAGGCAGGCAGGCAGGCAGGCAGGCAGGCAGGCAGGCAGGCAGGCAGGCAGGCAGGCAGGCAGGCAGGCAGGCAGGCAGGCAGGCAGGCAGGCAGGCAGGCAGGCAGGCAGGCAGTCAGTCAGTCAGGCAAGCAGTCAGTCAGGCAGGCAAGCAGTCAGACGGGCAGGCAGGCAGGCAGGCAGGCAGGCAGGCAGGCAGGCAGGCAGGCAGGCAGGCAGGCAGAAACGCACAGCGTGGCTTTTTTTCAATGGCGGACTACAGCTACAAACAAGGGGGAACCTTAAATCTACAGGGGCAATCAGTGGTCAAGTGGTCGAACACCCATCCAGCAGCCGGCCCAGCGACGGTTCCAATACCGGCCGGTGACCCATCAGCTGCGTGTTACCCGGTTCAAATCCTTCTGAGCACAAACTTTTGACCCCCCCCCTCACCCCACCCCAACCCCCCACAGCCCCTGAACTGTGGCAGTCTCAGGGGGATAGAGGTCTCAAAATCAAAAAATCTACTGGGGGATTGTTTTGTGGGGCAAAATGATGATTTTACAAGGGGTTGGACATCCAATATCATGCCTTGGGGTATGCTACGCGAACGACCCCCAAAAAGGGGGGGTATATGGCGTCCGCGCCTGCGCTTGATCTACCAACCCTCTTTGAGGTGAGTTGAGGCCGATATTAGGGACAAAAACTGTTGTTTGGCCTCTGACCCACCCACCCAAAGGGGCTTCTCCTTAAGCAACAGCCTGATCCCTAGTTCTCGATTCACTGGAAAACAAAGAATCCCGCCGCATCTCGTCGACCCCCATCCGCAGCTGCGACAGGCCAACGATCTCCGGGCGCCAGCACACTGTTGCTCATCCCTCCCGCTCGCGGTCACCGAGGAGGCCCTTATGCCTGTCAGACGAGAAACGGGGGGGGGGGATAAGAGGGCCCTTTCCCCATGGGCACACATGTATTCGGGGGGGGGGGGTCCGGAACGCAAAATTCGTGCACCAAAAATGGCCTGAATCAATTTCTTTTCCGTTTTGGTAAATTTTCATGTTTTCACACTACCAAATCCGGGTCCAGAGGGGGGGGGGGGTAGTTGTCCATGGGACTCGATCCCGTGCCCCATTTCGGGTGACGTCATGTGCCCGGCGACGGCTGGACCACGGCCGGGGGCTGACAACCGCCAGCGGACAACAAATGCCGCAGCCCTGGGGCAAGCCATTCGCCCTTGGACTTACCGCCTGACGGGTTCGGCACCTCAGCCACGGGGGCGGCTGCCTGGCGGGATGTGACCCCAAGGGGTGTTGAACCATTTCCGGGGTTGTAGAGGGGGGGGGGGATGCATTGGAAGGGAAAGGACCTCAGGGGCAGCCCCAGGAGCGGTTATACAGGCGGTTGGAGGAGGTTGCCAAAGCGGTTGGGGGCGGTTACTGTCGGTTACAAACGCCGTTGAAGCGGGCACTTGGTGTTCCGGGGACAGTGGCTGGGCATACACTTGGCGCTCTGGAGGGGGAAGGGTACCCTCCCCCCTTGCAATGCATCCCTCTGGGGGGGGGGGGCACACCCCCCCTGAGGGTGGGCGAGAATCACGCCCCCCCCCCTTCATTGACCCAAACCCAGGGGGTATGCGGGTCGTGCGGTCAGCCGCCGGGGTCCCCAGGGGGGGAGGGGGGTCGGCGGGTAGCCCAACATACGTACCTCAAAATGATCCCCATGACGCGCTGATCATTTTGAACACACACTCTGCGGGGCGTGGGCTGTTGTTTTGCGCCCCTTTTTTGAAGAGTCGTCGGTTGACCGACGGTGACTGATTGTCAACCGACGACGGGTGGCGGTTACGAAAGCAGCTTGCGTCCAACCAACGGCGGTTGAGCTCAATGACGTTGAGGTCACAGGGGGGGCGGGAGGCAGGACCGGAGTCCAAGGGAGGGGGGGGGATCCCCCCCTCCCTACGGACCTTAAAATGGTTGTGTGGTCAATGGATTTTGTGGGCGCCGGGGATTTTGTTTTAGGCGTAGGGCAGGGGGAAATCTTTTTGGTTTGCCCCATGTGTCTATGCTCAAAATACTCAGAACGTTGTGGAGAATTCAGAAGTGCCTGAAAAACACAAAAAAAACATTTTTTCCCCCAACCCGACCTCCGGGTCAGACCTTGGCTGATGGGGAGCCTGAGCGGATGGGCAATTTTTTTTGACAACAATCTTTACCCCCCACTTGTGAACACGGAGCGCGCGCTCCACTCAGACGTACCTGTGTTGAACGACACAAGGTCCAATGGTTTGCTGATGTCACCGAAACCGCCATAAATGTACCTGCGATGACGCGGCAAAACGAGACGCGGGGCACAGGGGCGTGTCTCACGGGACCCAAAGGGGGGGGGGGGGCTCAAAACGAGAGCTGAGAGGGTCACCGGACCTTCGCACGGGGCGGGGGCCGGAAAGGCAAGAGAGCACCGCCCCGCACCGGGACGTATGCCCCCTCGGAAATCAGTTGAAAATTCCAGAGATCGTTTCCCAAGAAAATGTCGGGGGGGGGGGAGGGGGGAGGAATCGAAGGTCAAGCAAACCCCTGGTGGACCCCCCTTTGTGACATTCCGTCGGGTTGTTGCTCCTTTACGGGGCCCTGGACGGTCTCCCGTTCTTCCCTTCGCATGTTGCGTCGGGTCGCTGCTTTCTGTCGGCCGCTGCGGCCGGTGCTCTTGCTGGTGTCGTTTCCGCGTTCGCGGAGCCCAGTCGTTGGTGTGTTGGGGCTGTGCTGGATGTGGCGGGATGTGCCGTTTGCGCGTCACCGGCGCCCAGTAGTTGGCGTATTGGGGGTTGTGCTGGTTGCTGCGAGGGTCGTTTGACTGTTTTTGCTGCCCCCACTCCGCCTCCGCATGCAGGTCGCCCCCCCCCCCCCCCCGACATGCCTCGCCGTGTTTCTGTGTGCGTGACGCCCAATCGCTGCACCTTTCCGCGCGGTGCCTGTGGGGCATTGCGCGCACCTTCATGATCACCTCCGGAGGGGGGGGGGGGGCTGTCCTGAATGCCTAAACAGCAAAATGCCAGCCTCCGGGACCCTCGAGGCCGCGCGGGGGGGGGGGGGGCTCCTCCTTGAGGGACGACATAGCGCTGTCGTTTTCCTCCCCAAGGGCGGCCGGGGGTGATCGGGGGCAGGAATCGGTGACCCGACGGCGGGTGGCAGCAGGGCTTTGCTTGAAGGGGAGGGCGCTCTGGGGGCAAACTCAGAGCGGTAACAAAGCGGGTGGGGCGCACTGTAAAATCGGTTGGGGGGCAGTAACTGGCGGTTGGAAACGCGGGTGGGGGTGGTATTGGGGTTGCGGACGTGCCTTTGGGTAGAGTTGAAGGAGGAGCGTTGGGGGGGGGGGGGCACCCCCCCTCCCTTCAAGGAAAGCCCTGGTTGGCAGCCAAGGTCCATGGCCCACAGGGATTCGCCGGCCGGCGCTCCGCAGCGGTCCCCCTCCGGCGCAAACACGGGGCACTGCACGGCTCCTGAAGGCGGTGTGCCCCTTCGGAGGTGATGGTGTTGTGCTTCTTGTGAGGGAGGGCCAGGGGGTTGCGGATCACCGGGCGGTACCCGCGCTGCAGTTCGGGGCATCGTGCCCCCGGGCCGGCGCGGGCACACTGTGCCCAGGGCCAGGGCGGTCGATACCCGGCAAAGCGTGCGCTGGAAGGGGGGGGGGGGGTAAGAGGGCCCTTTCCCGTGGGCAATGCAGTAGGAGAGGGGGGGGGGCTTGGCACAAGGCCTCGGTATCTGATTGTGTGCCTTTGGCGGCGCCTATCGGCCTCTCGCCACTGCTCATTCTGACCCTCTGTGGGCCCGAACGTGTGTTGGTTGTGTCAACGGAGCCCCCGGATGACTTGTCCTGTTTGACTACTCCGGGGGTCGGCCGTCCCGGAGACGGGGCTGTTGCCCGTGCCGTTGACCAGGGGCATCCAGATGCACAACACTCCGAGTCCCTGCGGGGGTTTGCCGACTCCAGCACTGACTTGTGCGCGCTGGGGTGTGCATCTGCAGGATCGTTGTCCTGACAGGGGCTTCTAACAACCACCATGTTGGTTTGAGGGGGGGGGGGTCCAGAACCCGAAATTCGTGCACCAAAAATGGCCCGAGTCCATTTTCTGTTTGGTAAATTGTCATATTTTCACACTACAACATCGAGAAGGGTCGAGAAGGGTGGGGGAGGGGGTCCAAGGGGGGGTGTGACCTAATTAAAAACAGACAAATGCAAACCAGAGGTAATGCACTCCACAGTCCAAGGGGGTCCAGGGGGTCCAAGGGGGGGGGGGGGGCTATGCCCTGTTCCTACACATCCTTGCTACTTGGGCTTAGGGTCTGTGGACTGTAGGACAAGGGCAGAGCCGTTTTCGGGGGCGGGGGGGTGCAGCAAAAGGCTGTGCAGCAGCGCTGGGGGGGGGGGGTATGCCTCTAGGCCACACATCGTCTATCAACGCTTTTCACCGTGAGTGATATCTTTTACCTGATCTTGTCTCTCTCTAGTCACTTCTCCTCTGTGCTACACTACATCACTACTTGTTTGAGTTGGGGGGGGGGGTGCGGCAAAAGGCTGTGCAGCAGCGATGAGGCGGGGGGGGGGGATTCACAAGCGCAGAGAGAAACCGGTCCATTCACCGCATGAGCACCAATGCAGTGTTCCGATCAGGACACACTGCATCGGGCAGGCAGCAGGACAGGGGGGATGGGCAGGGAAGTGCTAGAAGGGGGAGGGGGGGGGGGGGGGTTACCCCTCCCACACTCCGGCGCTTACCCTGACCCAACGGCATTCCCATACCCCAACACCAGCCCCAACCGCTTTTCCAACCGCCAGTAACCCCCACCCCCCCAACACTCCGGCCCTGACTCTACCCCAAAGGCATTCCCATACCCCAACAACAGCCCCAACCGCATTTCCAACCGCCAGTAACCGCCTCCCCCAACCGCTGTCACATCCGCTGTGACCACTCGGCAACCGCTCTGGAACTGCCCTGTTCGCCCCACTCCCCTTCAAGCTAAGCCGGGGGATGGGGGGCTCCCGCAGGGTGACCCTGTGAGCCGTGCCCCAGGCACTAACTGGAGTCGATTCGCCCCCGAGGCACTGCACGGCCATGCAGTTGCATGTCATGGCTGACACAGCGCGTCACGTCGCGGGGCCCATCAACCGAGTGCGAGGCACAGGCAAAGGCTCCACACGCCGGGCGGAGGTGGTTCCGTTTAAAGGGCTGGTGGGTGGGGGCTCTCGGGGGGGGGGGGGGGGTCCAGCCGCCCCCTCCGGTGGTGCTGAGTTTTCAGAGCCGCCGAAGGCACCAAAAAAAAAAATTTAGCCGAAACTAATGGCACCGAAGGCGCCAGAGAAAATTTGTGATTGGCCGAAGGCCAAGAGAAAAATTTGGCACATTTAATTAGCGCGGGGGGGGGGGGGAGGGGGGGACCTCCCCCCCACCCACCCACGCAGTGGTGCTGAGTTGTTGAAATGAGCCCTGGGGTGGGGGGGTGCCACAAACGCGATGCCGGTGGGTACCTCCGGGTGTGCGCACTGGTCTGCCTTTACAGAAGTAGATGCTTCGCATCGCTTGTTCCTGACCACTCGGGCAAACTGTTGTCGGTAGGCGTGACCGGGACAGGCGTCCCTCTGCGCACACGCGCCCTCCCTCCCCTGTCGGCGCCGGCAATGCTTCGCACAGGCCGAGAGGGGTTTTGGCATGACGCCATGGTGTGATGATCTCGTCTGCAGCGGGCGGCGCCTACTGGCCGATCGCCATTCGCTGCCCTTCCCTTGGACCCTTTCCCTCCATAGGCGGTGGTGCCCATCGGCTTCTCACCACCCTTTGACCTTCCTCTTCCTCCCTGCCCTAACCTTCCCTCTCCTCTCCCCTTTCCCTTCCCTTGGCCTTTCCCTCCGTAGGCCGCGGTGCCCATCGGCCTCACCACACTCCTTCCCTTCCCATTCCCTTGGTCGGTTGTGCCAACGGAGCCCCCGGACTTGCCCTGTTTCACTTCTCTGCGTCGAGTCCACGCAGAGGAAGGCAAATGCCTTCGCCGTTGGCCAGAGGCCGACGCCGAGAGGGGGGGGGGTAGTAGTCAGAAATGGGTAGACACACCCCGTACACAAGAATACTTCACAAAAACATTTTTTTCGAAATCTAAACCCAAGGAAATCAAACCACCTTTGCTTGAAATTTCAAAACTACGATTGCTCTATTATTTTCTGAGCTCATCATCAAAATCCAAAAGTTTTTCCAAAATTCGGAACATCAAAATCATTTTCATATCCCGCTTCCCTTCGAACAATTCCACTGCCATGAGTGTGGGTGGCGGAAGGGCATCAGGGCCGCCGGGCCCTTGACCCCTCCACCCCCGCGACCTCTCACGAGGGGGTCGCGCGCGCAGGTGCCAAAGCGCGGGGGAGGGGGGGGGAGGGGGGGGGATCTGGGGTCAGGCATCGCTGCCCTCGCTCTCAGTAGTGGAGGCGGGGACGCGCGGGGCAAGGGCATACATTTGGCTCTGCCACACGACGGCCGTGTGGTCGCGGCGCGGCGCGACCGCGAACTCCGGGTTGGACGGCGTGACCTCCCGCCAGCGCTCCCTCTCTGCGCAGGGCGTGCGAAAGTGCGCGAGGGGGGGGGGGGCGGGGCGTGTGCCCCGGGGGAGCGAGAGGGCAGAGGCAAAGAGGGCTCATTGCCTTGTGCACAGCCGGCCCCCGTCCTCCCCACATCAGACTTACCACGAGCGTCCGCCAGATCAGGCGTGATCAGATGGGGCTGGGTGCGCAACGCCAAGAGAAATGGAGGCTCACGGGGACGCTCTCTGCTTGTTGGTTGGCGGTTTGCGGTTGGTGGAGGTTGGTGGCGGTTGGTGGTCCCGGTTGGTGGCGGTTGGTGGCGGTTGGTGGTCCTTAAGGGCTGTCCTTACCAAAAAAGAAAAGGAAAAATTGGGGTTCTTGAGGGCAGCCCTGGCTCCTACTGGGCCCCTAGCGCAACGGCGGTGGACATCACTGAGCGGCACGTGGCGCGGGGCCGACTCCTACCGAGACTCAGTTGCCCCGCCGGGCACTAGTGGCAGGTCTGCCCCCACATCGTCGTGGCACGGAGGCGGCCGGCAGGTACATTGCGGTTGCCACAGGAATGCATCGGTCGAGAACAAGCAAACGGCGCGGCACCATGCGTCTTGCGATGGAGCCGCTGCCGAAGCGCAAGCGTCTGGAGCCCAGGGCCAGGACCCGGTTTCCACGGTACCTTTTGGCGCACGTTGGGGGTCCTGAGGCTGGGGGGGGGGGGGGCTTGGCACAAGGCCTCGGTATCTGATTGTTTGCCTTTGGCAGCGCCTATTGGCCTCTCGCCACTGCTCATTCTGACCCTCTGGGGGGCCGAACGTGTTTTGGTCGTGTCAACGGAGGGGGGGGGGGGGTGGCTGTAGCCAAAGAAGATCTTGAAGAAGGAGGATGGGGCAAGGGTACCGCTTGAAGGTGCGCAGGCTAAGCCCGCCTTCCCCCCACAATCACCGGCCGCATGAACAGCGGCGGGAAATACCCAACGAATGCGCAGGCGACAGATTGGCATGAATGCGTTGGAACGTCGTGTGGCATCGCCACCGTGACCCGGGTCTGGAGGGGTGGAGAGCCCTCGCAGGGGAACTGGCATCCCTAACCCCTTCCAACCGCAGTTCCAACCGGCAAAAACCGTCTCCCGCCGCTCTACAACTCTGCAACGACCGCTTGTCTAACTGCCGCCGTACAGCCCCTTCGGAGCCGGTCGGTCCGGGATCGGGTGTCCTACGGTAAAGCGAGCATCCGAGGGCTTGACCCCCCTCCCTGTCACTACGGACCTCTTGTCCCCGGGCATCTTGCTGACAAAGTACGCAATCCCCCGTCCCAATCCGGGTACACTGGTCCAGGGCTGTCCTTCATGCAGAAGGAAAACGGCCGACCTCCGGTACACTCAGACCTCCGCAGAAGCGCCAGCCGGCGAGTCACTGCGGTTGGTCATCGGTTGGCCATCAAGCGCTGTCGGTTAATCGCCAACCGCCGGCGGTTCTGCCAACCGTTTTCGGAGGGCGGGGGATTTATTATTTGTCATGTCGCCCATAGTCCAATCGTAGACCATCACAGTACATTTTTCGGCGTGCCCAGACTGCGGTTTGGCGTGCCCCCTGGGCAACAGCAAAGGGCCGCACCCCTCGAGACGGGGCTTCGCCGCTTCCCCAAGCCCCCCCCCCCTCCGGTCGCATTGAGCACGTCGTAAAAAGGGGGGTAAACGCCACCAGTTTTGAGTCGCTAAATGGGTCAGCCCAACATAGCGCGATAAGCACTAAGTTCGCGCCTCACGTTTGTGTATGTGCAGACGTTGGGTCCCCACAACCCACCCCCCGTCCCCGCCCATCCCCAGGCCCAGTAGTTGCCCTTTCCGCCCCCGCTCTCCCACCACTTTGCAACGGGGCTGTCCTCAAGGGGGGGGGGGGGGAAAGAGGGTTTGTAACGCCAACAGAAACAAACGTTCACGGGGACCCTCTCTGCCTCATCGTCATGGGATCTTCTTTACTTCAAAGGTTGGCGGTTGGCGGCGGTTGGCGGTTGGCGGCGGTTGGCGGTTGGCGGCAGTTGGCGGCTGGCGGCTGGCGGCGGTTCGCGATTGGCGGTTGGCGGCGGTTGGGCGTTGGCACTTGGTGGTCCCTGGGGGCTGTCCTTAAAGGGTTGTCCTCAGAAAAAAAAGCCACTGGCTTCTGAAGGACAGCCGCCCGAATTTGGCCCCAATGCCACCCCCGCCCCCCCCGCCCTGCGGGGCACCCCCAAGTGTTGTGGTCGCCGAGCACATGGGGGCGGGCAGAGGCCAGGGGCGCACGGGCAGGTCAGGCGCGGCGGGCGGACAGACCGAAGTTGAAGGCGTGCAGGTCGTTGGTGAGGGCCACCATGGTCTCGCCCCCGAACACCCACATGTTGTCCCGGCACACTACCGCGCTGTGGCCCCCGCGGGAGCGGGGGATGTCGCCCCAGGGCTCGACGCAGGTCCACGACTCCGTTTCTGCGGCAGGCGGCAAAGCGCGTGAGGGCCGTCAGGGAGTAGTCTTGCGGGTGAGAGTGCGGTGCCTGTCCCACAGATCACGATCGCAGCCTGTGGGCCCCGTGGCCTTCGCCCGCCCCCCCCCCCCCCGTGTGACATTCCGTCGGGTTTTTGTTTCTTTACGGGGCCCTGGACAGTCCCCCGTTCTTCCCTTCGCATGTTGCGTCGGGTCGCTGCGTTCTGTCGGCCGCTGCGGCCGGGGCTCTTGCTGGTGTTGTTTCCGCATTCGCGGAGCCCAGATGGCCCCATGGCCTTCGCCCCCCCCCCCCCCCGCAGCGACAACCCACACGTGAAGCCACAGCCCGGGTGCCGAGGGCGTGGCTGTACGACCCGGGCCCTAAACACGGGGAGCGTGAGGAGGTAGCGGGCGGTAGCCCCAAGCCTTCAAGACCGTAGGGCACTTACCAGACCATCCCCCCCCCCCCCCCCGCCGCCAGCACCGACAGGCCTCGCATCCAGTCACCCCCGGAGCGCAAGGCGGGGCCTCAATCGGCCGGGTTGCAGTGTCCGCATTGGGCTCTGGCCACGACTGCCCCACGGCTGCCATTGCCTTCTGTCCATCCCGCCGTTGTACGGCGCTTCCACCCACGGGGGGTTTTACGGAAGAGTGTGCGGAGTACCGGGAGGGGGGGGGGGGCTCATGAAGGTGAGCTGAGCGAAGGTGGAGCCGGGACCTTCGGTAGACTTATGCTGTGGAGCACAGCCAACTGACAAGAGGTACTTGCATCCACTCAAAGGCACATAACTTCAAAGAGGAGTGAGAAGGGAAAGCGATGCAAGTTGGTGTGTGAAAAATGCACCGTCCGAGCGAGAAGCTACGGCGGAGTGCGGGGGAGCAGGGATGCATTAGAAGGGAGAGGGCCTCAGAGGCGGCCCCAAAAGCGGTCAGGCAGGCGGTTGGAGGAGGTTGCCAAAGCGGTTGGGGGCGGTTACTGTCGGTTACAAATGCCATTGAAGCCGGCCCTTGGCGTCAGGGGGACAGTGGCTGAGCATAGGCTGCGCGCCGTGGAGGGGGGGGGGGGGGTGTCCCCTCCTCCCCTTCCAATGCATCCCTGGGGGGGAGTGTTGCCATGAAAGCTCAGTAAACATGCCAGTGGGTACCTCGGGGTGCACTGGTTTGACGCTTTGGAACTGAATGGTTTGCCTTGCTTGGTCCAATCCACTGAGGAAACGTACTTCTCCGAGGTGAGAGTGGGACCGTTGTCTCTCCGCTCAGCCGTGCTGCTTCTGCCCCTTGCGCCCCGCCCACGCCGGCGCCGGCCATGCAGCACATGATGACTTTCCCGGGACAGTGGAGTGTGGAGGGGGTTCGCCGCCGCCGATGCGGGAAATGCGACACAGGGCCCGGGGGTTCCGGATCACCAAGTGTTACCTAGCGGTGGTGCGCAGCGTGTCCAGGCATCAGGCCGCTTGTGTGTTCCATTTGTGTAGTGCGCCAATGGCAACAAATGTAGACGAGGTCACAACCCCGTGACCTCTGTTAAGGGTGGGTGGGTGGGGGGCAGGGGAAAGGGGGGGGGGTTCTGAAGAGGGGGGGGGGGGGGGGGTTGGCTGGGACCCCCACTCCTCCCAGGGTCGCCCTATGGTCCCTGGCGAAGGCAGGCCGAAAATTTTGAAGTTTAAATCCTCTTGGCACCAAAGGCGCTGAAGCAAAATCTTGGCTGTCAGCCTCAAACATTGGAAGGGGAGGAGCGGGGGGGGGGGGGGTCTAGGGTGGGGTTCCCCCCCCCTCCTCCTCCGGTGTATGGCCATTGTAATACTTTCAGGGTGGGGGGTATCAGAAAGGCTGAGTCATTGTGCTGGTTGCTACCTCCGGGTGTGCGCACCCGGGTTGGGTCTTCAGGAGGAAATTGCCGACGGTGTTGCGCTGGGGAAACGCATTTCCCGTCCTTGGCGTGTCCCCCGTGCCAGCGCCGACATGCCTCACAGTCACTCATTCCCATGCCCATGCAGTTTTGTTTGCCGAGGGTGCTCCCCACCACCGATGCGCAACATGACACAGGTCAGGGGCTCCGGATCACCAAGCGTGACACGCCTGCGGTGTTCCCGCGGGGAATGGGAGGGGGATACAATGTGCACAGGAAATTCTGATGCATATTCCGGAGCAACAAATTCTGTACAAAGTCGTGAACAAGGGTGAGCAAAGCATGTACGTTGGCCGGTGGCCCATGACGACAAAACAGAATGCTCGTCAAGCCCTCGACTATTGCCACACTTTGGCGAAGAGCCCTGTTCAGGGGGGGGGGGGGGTTCAGGCAGGGGAAAATTCCGGCACACCGAAGATCTGGTGCCTTGTGTACAGTTTTGGGATCCACAGCAAATACACAAAGACATTTTTTGGGATACCCACGGGGACACAAAATCATTCTTTGGGACACACATGATACACGAGAAAAGAGTTTTATGATACGTACTGGCACAAATACTGAGCCTGACATGCAATACACGGGCACCAGCACCTCCCTACGGAAGCAAAATGTTAGCTGCCGACCCACCGGGCAAGGGATGGCCCGGCCTGCGGACAAATTTCGAGGGGAAATGTCCGGGACCACTCTGAAAAACGAAATCCCTCCCCCCAAATTTCCCCCCCCCCTCCCCATGACCGAATTGCGTTTTGTACCCAGAGGCTCTTGATGGCTGCGATTTTAATTCCCTCTGTTGAATGGTTTCTGTCAGTTCCTGGAGGCTTCTGGGGTGGGGCTGGGGGGGAAGGTTTGCGAGGGGCAGGGCCGTTTGAGGCACTTTTCTACCCCCCTGTGTGACATTCCGTCGCGTTGTTGCTCCTTTACGGGGCCCTGGACAGTCACCCGTTCTTCCCTTCGCATGTTGCGTCGGGTCGCTGCGTTCTGTCGGCCGCTGCGGCCGGTGCTCTTGCTGGTGTCGTTTCCGCGTTCGCGGAGCCCAGTGGTCGGTGTGCCGGGGCTGTGCTGGATGTGGCGGGATGTGCCGTTTGCGCGTCAGTGGCGCCCAATAATTGGCGTATTGGGGGTTGTGCTGGTTGTTGCCGGGGTCGTTTGACTGTTTTTGCTGCCCACGCACCTCTGTCCACAGGCCGCCCATAGCCTGCCTCGCCCCCCCCCTTCAGGGCTCAAACGCCAGGCAGCCCAAAAGGGGCGTGGAGCTCAAAACGATCCGCACGACGTGTGGATCATTTCGGGGCAAACCACTGTTTTCCACCTCCGATGGACGTTTGCTGTGCATTCCGCGAGGCTTCTGCATTCCCCACACATCCGAAAGGCCGACCAAATCCATGTACAAAAACAGAACTCCTTCAACAGACTTCTCGCTTGTCGAACCCCCCATCCCCCCAGTCCTCTCCGCGCCGCCGACTGACTACCACGACACGCGGAGCATTTTGAGGTGCGTGCGACTCTATACCGCGACTCTATGCCGCGACTCTATACCGCGACTCTATACCGCGACTCTATACTGCGACTCTATACCGCGACTCTATACTGCGACTCTATACCACAACTCACGATTCTATACCGCGACTCTATACCGCGACTCTATGCCGCGACTCTATACCGCGACTCTATACCGCGACTCTATACTGCGACTCTATACCACAACTCACGATTCTATACCGCGACTCTATACCGCGACTCTATACCGCGACTCTATACCGCGACTCTATACCGCGACTCTATACCGCGACTCTGAAGGTGCGGGGAAAAAAAGTGGACACTTTTGTCAAAGCTGTGGCCACGGCGCGTTCCTGTTCTTGGCCGAGAAAAGGGGTTCCCAGAGGCTTTCAGTGCAAGCTCCCGGCAGGGGCCTTGGTGGGGGCAGGGGGGGTGAAACCCCCACCTCATGTCTGGGTTTTGGGGGCGATCGCACCCAGGCCCGTGAGCTGCACCAGCCGCTGAATCGGTATGACCCGCAGTGCATTGGAATGTTGGCGCCAAACGGTACGAAGTCGGGGTCCCCGGAACCCCCCTGCCGTCCCCCAGACACGGTTTCCAGACCACTGTTGTTTCGGAGCAGCGGCCGGTGGCATGGCAATCCTTGCGCTTACTCCCCCCCCCCTCTCCCAGACCTCCTGAGTCTCCAGCACCGAAGTCACCGGCTCATTCCACGGCCTTGTAACAAACTGTAAAAAACGTTAAAAAAAACTGTAAAAAAAACTGTAAAAACCTTGTAAACGACTGCACAAGGGGTTGTGGGATGCATCCCGTCATTGCCTGATCGTTGCTAAATGGTTTGTGATATTTCCTCCCGGCTTTTGTCAACTTTTTTTGGGGGCCTTTCAATGGTTTGATACACCCAGTACATAACAAACCACACGTCAGCACAGCAGTAACGAGTAACACAGCCCCTGCATGCCCCTTGTTGTTTCACTTTTCTTATTGTAAATTGCCAGTCACCACAGTCACTAAGTGTAAAAAACTCCCCAACCCCCAATCACCGAAGGTCACCGAAATCCCGGCTACTTAGGAGCCCTGCTCTCCTGCAGCACGCTACAAGCGGGGGGTGGCTGCAATCAACTCCAAACAGCGAAGGGTGGTTCCAAGTAGCGCACGGTGGCAGTCGGTCGATTGGTCGGTCGGTCAATTCGGTTCAGTCGGATTCGAACCCGTGGCATTGTGCCGGGCATTAGCACCAGTGACCATTGTGCGCCAAGTGACAGGTCTACTCCGCGGGTCACTCATTGGGAGTGGGGCAGGCGGGACTCGAAACAGGGACGGACTGTCTGGAGCCGGGGCCTATGACCGCTGGGCTGCGGGAGTCCCCCCTCCGAGACCGCTGGCGGTTGGCGAATAAGCGACGTCGGTTGAGAAAGAAAAGGGATGCGGTCAATCAGCGGCAGTTGGCCACCCGCCGCCCCACGCAGTCTGTTTTGGGCCCGGCACGGCGATTCTGTGGAACCCATCGCGTTCGGCGGTCACCCAACCCCAGACCCGCCTGACCCAACGGGGCGGGGCACGTGGGCGACGGTGTACCTAGATTCAATGCGAACACCTCCGCACACTCCCCAGAATGACTGCCGTAGATGTACATGTTGTTGCCGTGGACCACGCAGCTGTGCGTGCACCTGAGCCGGGACGCATCGACGCAAAGAAGCCAGCTGCGGGCTGTGTGCGGAGCACGTCTGAATCGAGCCACCATTGGCGGCTTGAGTGGTGCGGGTGCGCGCGCGCGCACTTGGGACATGACCGCATTCCCGACTCCGTGGCGCGGTCCATAAATGGATGGAGCGCGCGCGCGCGCGCGTCCGTGGGCACGTGGTCGGCACACCACTTCCTGCTGTCGGCAGGCATGGACTGGGGGTGTCAGTGTGTAGCCTCACGCACGGCATGGAGGAGAGCACACGCTGACGGAGGCGACCCGAAGGATAGAGGGGTTTTCTGCACAGCGCGAGCAAAGCGCCCAGTAGTTGCCCTGTCTCCTTCAGCCCCCCCCCCCCCCCCGGCCAAGCCACACTGACCTATGGCACAGGGGGCGCACTGCACTGCGCGGGAGGATACTGCAGGGATCGCCGGACGCTCTGTTTGGCGGGAGAGGCTGTTGGAGTTCTCCTGATTTTGAGCAGTTGTGGGAGGGTGCTGTTCGTGTTAGGGCTGTGTTACTGTAGGAGGTCCGGCAATGGAGATGTGTTTCCGCCCCCACCCGCTCTCCCACCACTTTGCAACGGGGCTGACCTTAAAGAGGGGGGGGGCTGGAAAGAGGGTTTGTAACGCCAACAGAAACGAACGTTCACGGGGACGCTCTCTGCCTCATCGTCATTGGTGTCTGGGAACACAGTCGTTACCACGGTCACCTGAGCCATCGGGGAAAACGGGTCCAAAATGGCCTACTTTTCGCACAGCGCGTGCGCAGCGCGCGGTGCGCCCCCGTTGGGGGGGGGGGGGGGCTTCCCCGCTGGGAAGCACCGTAGCAACATCTTCAGGCGTCACAAGCGCGGGTGGGGGGGGGGGAGGGGGCGTACCTGCCTTGAGGCGGCATGCCATCCACATTCAGCGTGATCCACTCTCCGGTGTCTGCGGCAGCGGGTGAACGGGACTTGGCAGACCAGATGGGGCGCGACTGCAGGCGATTGCTTCGTGACCCGATGGGGAGGGAGGGGGGGGGGGGGGGAGGCCCGGGCCAGCCCCGGCCTACCCACATCAGAAAAATGGTCCTCCGGAAAAAAATGAGATCCACTAAAGAGGCCCGAAAATTCGAGGCGGATATGAAGTACACACACTTTTTGATAGCCTCTGACCCCCCCCCCCCGGGGCTTCAAGGAAAGGGGAAGTGGCGAGAGGCCAACAGGCGCGGCCACCTGCAGAGAGCAATACCACCAGGCGTCATGCCAACCGCCCCCCCTGTGTGACATTCCGTCGGGACAGTCACCCGTTCGTCCCTTCGCGTGTTGCGTCGGGTCGCTGCTTTCTGTCGACCGCTGCGGCCGGGGCTCCTGCTGGTGTCGTTTCCGCGTTCGCGGAGCCCAGTAGTTGGTGTGCCGGGGCTGTGCTGGATGTGGCGGGATGTGCCGTTTGCGCGTTAGCGGCGCCCAGTAGTTGGCGTACCGGGGGTTGTGCTGGTTGTTGTGGGGGTCGTTTGACTGTTCTTGCTGTCCCCACACCTCCGTCCTCAGGCCGTCCATAGCCTGCCTCGCTGCGTTTCGGTGTGCGTGAGGCCCAGGTGCCCTGCTCCTCCACACGGAGTCCCGGCCGTCCACCACCTCTGTGGGTCGCGCGTGCGCAACCCCCCCCCCACCCCCCGGGGTTAGGGTTAGGGTGTCCGCTACACTCAGCAGTGCCCTGGACGCGCGCCACTCGCGCAGCAAGCACGCCGCGTGTGACGGCGTGCACGATGCTGTTTTCCAGTCGTCCTCCCACATGTTGCATGACCCCTCCGCACGCACCACATGCGGAAGACATAGACCCCCTGCCATGCCACACACCTGTGCCAAGTCCATCCGTGTTTCCGGAATGAGACTCGTTGCTGCAGGCCATTGCCTACGGACCCGGGGGGCGGGGGGGGGGGGGCGGATACAGGCTGAAGGGGTACTGTCAGGTGGACGTAGGTGTGCACTGGTGGGGTGGGGGGATGCATTTGGGGGCCGTATCCAGCTGCTCGCCACCCACCCACCTACCCACCCACCCACCCGCCTACATGAGAAAAATTAGCCGCAGGGAATCAAACGGGCCCGAAAATGGAGACCAATTGTGGGTTTTGGGTCTGTTTTGGCGTGCAACCCACCAGACTTGGCACTGGCATCTGCCAGGTCACACGTGATAAGAAGGAAGAAGGAGCCAGATCTTACTGAGCCAGACACGGGATGCAGCTTGTTCCTACTGAGTTTTCGTTGCGACAGCAGCGGGTAGTACCGAGTGGCACATGGGACAGCACTGATTCCTAAGGAACTCAGTTCCCCTGACACTAGTGGCATATCTGTAACCCACCCACCCACCCACCCCCAAGGGCGGGAGGGTGGGGGGGCGTTGCCACTAAGCAATGGCCTGGCATGTAATGCAGGGCTGCAGATCGCCGAGCGTGATTGCGTGACAGACGATACCAACGGCCCCATTATCCTCGCGGTGCGTTGACTGTGTGTGAAGTATGACAACGAAATGCGCCGCATTTGTGATTTGTGCAGGCGGTGCTGAAGCAGAAACGTGGCTATGATGTTGAATGTTGGCCGTTGGCAGTTGACGGCCATACTTCGGGTCCTGGCTCACAAAGGTACCTCCCCACATCGGCCGCTACGCCAGCCGCCAAGCGGGTGTCCTCCCGCTGCATCTCAATGCTCAAACGGGTAACTTTGTTGCGCCATCGTCAAACAGTTGGTAAACCCCTGGAAAAATCCCCCACCCCCCAAATACTTCCCCCAGACAGGTGGTGATTCCAAATAGCCCAGTAATCACCCCACCCCGAGGCTTCTGGGTTGTTGGTGGCACTTCCTGGAGGCTTTGGGATGGCTGCTGGTGGTTCCTAGAGGCGTTTGGGTGGTTCCTGGCAACCACTGGCAACACAGGCACCGGGTACTTGGACACCGAAAGGAATTTGTGCAGCCCAGATTCATTTTGCCTCACGATGGCAAAAGCATCCAGCAGTCCGGTTGCCTGCACAGTCATCACACAACTCTTTGTGGCAAAGCTTGCATGACACAGCTGGAGGGCAATCACGCTCGGCGATCTGCAGCCCTGCATTACATGACAGGCCATTGCTTAGTGGCAACAACCCCCCGCCCTCCCGCCCTGGGGGGTAGATGGGTGGGTGGGTTATAGACATGCCACTAGTGTGAAGCAGGGGAACTGAGTTCCCCTGGACAGAATTATTTGGCTCATTTTTTCGTGTACGCCTGTGCTTTGTGATGACCCACGTCCCGGGTGTGTGCGGATTGCCAAGAGCCCTCTTCCGGAGGGCACTCTTGCCATGGCGCGCGGTGCAAACTTTGTACCTGGGACCCTCCCGGTGATGAGTGCAACCATCAAGAGCCCTCCAGGAAAGACCAAAAACCACCCAGAGCCCTATGGGATTTATTGGCAACTATAAACAAAGCCTGTAGGAAGACAGGTCTTGTGCTTGCTCCGAAGCTGTTCTCGGGTTCTATGGGCTGTTCGGGTGGGTGCACCGTGGGATGGTGCACCGGTGGTTGACCACTAATGGTCGCCGCGGTGCGGGCGCAGTGCGCGCGCGGTGCACCGACGACAGCAGCGGATATTACCGAGTGGCACATGGGACAGCACTGATAAAGGGGAGCGGCCCTGTTGAGCAATATATTTTCCCAGGGTTGTATGAGGGAGGGGGGGGAGGGGTTGCTGGGGGGTCACTACTGGTGTGTGAACTGCAAGGATGCATGTATGGAGGGGTGGGCTGGTGTGGGTGATTGTGAGCACTTTGCGTATTCTGGGTCCCTGCCGAAGGCGGAGGGGTGGGACCGCATGGCATTTGATGAGGGGGGGGGGGGGTGGCTGGTTGCTCATTTGATGGACAGAAACCCGGGGGGGGGGGGGGTTGGCACAAGGCCTCGGGATCTGATTGTTTGCCTTTTGGCGGCGCCTATTGGCCTCTCGCCACTGCTCATTCTGACCCTCTGTGGGCCCGAACGTGTGTTGGTTGTGTCAACGGAGCCCCCGGATGACTTGTCCTGTTTCACTACTCCGGGGGTCAGCCGTCCCGGAGACGGGGCTGTTGCCCATGCCGTTGTCCCCCGGGGGGGGGAGGGGGTAACAAAAGCCCTCAGCAGAGTTGAGGCACGAAGGCTCTCAAGCCCCGGGAGGTGTGCCTCCGTAGATTCCAGGGGGCCTTTGGATTCCGTGGGCCCTAAGCGGGCCCATCACTTGAGGGGGAGCGTGGCTGTCAAGGGGAGTGGCAAACGCGGGGAACGGTGGTTGGAAAGGCGGGTGGGGGGAAGCCTCTGGCGTCTGCGAATCGGTTAGAGGGCCGTTGGGGGCGCACAGAAGCGGCTGCCGGGGCTGCCTGTTGCCCTGGGAGGGGGTTGTAGTGACCATCCCTCGCTCGAAGCGCACCCCTGCCCTCCCGAGGAAACGGATACAAAGGAGACAGGCTTGAGGGGCCTCGGGCGAAATTCAACGATCAACAACCCCCTTTCGCGACGCCCGCACGCACCGCGGCAACCGGTGGCCCCGACAGCAACGCGGCACGACACATACGCAGGTCCATCATGCGGCATTCCGAGAACACTTTGGAGCTGGTGCTAAACCCGCCGTACAACACCATGTAGTCCAGATAAGAAACGACCGTGTGGCCTCGCCTGTTCACAGACGCACACAGGGCACGAGAGGACGGAACGGCGCCTACACGTGCTCTCTGTCTCATGACTGCCTGATGAGCTGCTGACAACTCAGGACACACTGTAGCCCGTGCCTTGTTGCCCTGCGTACCATGTCTATGTGGACATGCGTGCATGCGTTGGGGGGAGACCATATTAGGGAGGGACACCAGCATGCCATGCAACCTCCAGTTGCCTCCAGGCTCTCACGTATGCCATGCAACCTCCAGTTGCCTCCAGGCTCTCACGTATGCCATGCAACCTCCAGTTGCCTCCAGGCTCTCACGTATGCTGTGCAACCTCCAGTTGCCTCCAGGCTCTCACGTATGCTGTGCAAGTTAGGCCAAGAATTTGTGTGCATTTGAGCCGGAAATGACTTTACAATTCACGGGAAATTTCAGGTGTCCTGACAGGTCAGGAGAGGTAGCAATCTTAAGTCTTCAGCTCTGGCTACAGCCGTCATGATCCCTATCCATGCGGGCATCATCCTCCGCCAAACATCTCGCATTAATACTGCACGATAGGGCTGTTTACTTTGCCGCCAGAAGCAACCCTGCCGTAGTATGGCATACCTGGGCCTCGGCATGCGTCCAAATTGGTCAGTAAAGGTGAACGCCAACACCGGGAAATCAATCTTCGGGCTAAGACGGTGACGGAGAGTTGTAGGGATCCTCACACGCAAGTGGGAAGGTGCATAATAAGTTGGATGAAAATTTCAGAAATGATTGGCAGGATTTTCGCAATCCAGCGATAGCTCTACTGCACACAAGCATGGTGCCTGTCCCCATTCTTAAACGAAAACCTGACCCCTGTGGTGCACCCCCAGACTTGCAGAGGCCGCCGTGCAGCAGCACGCACAGAGGGCACAGGCTGCCGTGGGTCACTCCCCTGTGGGGCACCCCCAGAGGGCCACAGGGCGCTGTGGTGCACTCGCACAGTAGGAACAGGAATGGGGAAGGCGACAACGACCCTTTTCATGATCTCTCCAGCCATTCTAGGACCGACCCAACTTCGAAAACCAATGCAACAGCTTTGGTGTCCACACTGTGAAGCCCTTCTTACCCTGGGCTCAAGTTGGGCTTAACCCGGGCTTATCCCGGACTTAACCGGGGCCTAACCCAGGGTCAACCAGGGCTTAAACCGGGCTGAACCGAGCCTTAACCGGGTCTTAACCCAGGCTGAACCAGGGCGGTCCTTAACGGAAAAGAAAAAAAAGCGTTCCGGAACCAGTTTTCCCAAAAAAGCCCGCGGGCACTCCATGTGCTCAACCATGGTTGGTGGCTGGTGGTTGGCGGTTGGTGGCGGTTGGCGGTTGATGGGAGTTGGCGGTTGGCGGTTGGTGGTCCCTTGGGGCGGTCCTTAAGGGCGGTCCTTAGCAAAAAAAAAATCTGGTCCCTTAAGGACCGCCCTGGGCTGAACCCAGGCTTAGCCAGGGCTTAACGCAGACTGAATCTGAGCCTACCCCGGGGTTTAACCCAGGCTTAACCCAGGCTTAACCCAGGCTTCACGTATACTTAACGTAAGCTTACCCAAGGCTGAACTTGGGTTCAAAGCGGGCTTAATCAAGACTTCTAGACTTCAGGACCGAGCTGGGTAGTAGATGTCATTGCTGCATTTGAGACACTAAACGCCCCCCACGTTTAATATTCACGTGTGAATATTACACGTGTGTGAATATTAAACGTGTGTGAATATTAAATAAATGTGGGTGTGAATATTAAATGTGGGTGTGAATATTAAATGTGGGTGTGAATATTAAATGTGGGTGTGAATATCAAATCTGTGTGAATATTATTCGGGGGGGGGGGGGGGTTAGCTGAGCAACACTGGTGATCGTCCTGGACTTTCAGGACGATCGTCCTGAAAACTGCCTCAAAACAGGCTGAAAATGGCTGTTTTTGACCAATAAATCGGCCATAGAACGGGCTAGACGGCTCAAAATGGCACAAAAGCTGTTTCTCTAGATGCGCATTTGCTTTGCGGTCGTTTTGAGCTACTTGCATGCCGGTTTTGAGACACAATGTCCACAAAAGAACTTGTTAATCGCCTGCTTGCTGCTGCTGCTGCTGCTGCTGCTGCTGCTTGCTGTTGCTGCTAAAATGTGTTGCTCATCCTCAGACCCTAAGTAGGGTTGTAAAACCTCGACAGGGTAAACCCAGCTCGGTAACCAGGGCTTAACCCGGTCTTCACCTGGGCCTAACCTAAGCTGAACCTGGAAGTAGCCTGGGCTTAATCTGCGGTAAACCCAGACTTAATAGTTGCATGCTTTCCCCTACATCATGAAAAAAGATGCAGCTTTTTGGACAAAGACAGAGCGAGTGGTTTCAGTGCTCGTTCGGCCTTGACACACAATCCATCCGAGCACTTCCGCACACTCTGATACAAAGCTGGTTTTCTCAGACAAAACATACCTTCAAGTCAGTCACTGGAGCCCGTCTTCCAAACCGCCCCACCCTCCATTTTCGAGGGATTGACCCCCCCCCCCCCCTTGGAAACTTTCACTCACCCAGGGAGAGGGGCAAGGGGGAAAAGGGGGTCAAGACTTAGAATCCATGGAATCCATGAACAGCAACAGTGCCTTGGACAAGGCCTATGCCACAAACACACAACCTCATATGACCCCAACCCCATCATACCTCCCGCCCCCCTTGCAATCTCCCCACCAATGTCATGACGGTTCCCCCCCCCCGTTCCCCCCCAAGGGGGGGGGGTTTGCAAGGGGGGGGGGGTATCAATCCAACCCCGTCACCACACCCTCAATACCGTATCATGCACCTCTCACACCTGTAACCCAAGGATCGGGGCGTGCTTAGTCTGTACTTTGTTTGTTGTTGACCATGTACTCGTTTCGTTGTGGTGCATTGGATGGTTTGGATGGAACAACAGCAACCACCCATGTTGCATACAGCTAGAAGACCATCTATGGCAAATGGAACACTGGTGAACACTTTTCACACTGCCTTCTTCATGAAGAAGAGAGAGATTGAGGGATGATGCATGGTGAAGGAAGTATGTTTGTACAATGTCTCTTGGCCAATGTAGCCATAAAACAAAGGAGAGGAGCACAATCCCCACCAACTACGCCATCGCCAACCGGCATGCATGGGATTGTTGTCTTCAAAAATCCAAAAAAGAAAAGTACCATTTAAATTCAATTTATCAAACTGCCATGACAGTTGAATGGCAGAAAAGGTTGCAGTAGAGAATAGAAATGACCGGAAAGGAATGCGCCGTATTTCATGTTTTATAAGTACAAGGTTGGTGGCAGCAGTAACACATGTTTCTCTTGTTGTTTTCCCCTGTGGCACAGAGGTGTTGGGTGGCTTTGGGTGGGCTTCCTTTTTGGTGGGATTTACCGCGTATGCACACGGTGAGCACCCAACACACCAACACATTGCCAATGTCCATTTTTTTTTTGTTTTGCCAATTTTTAGTTTTTGGAGTTGCCAAAATGTGCAATATGGTAGCTCAATAGGAGCCATCCCCTTCTACATCAGCTGTCCCCTTAGGTGTACAGAAGTGTAAATGTAAGCATTGCTTGACTAGTGCAAGTTTGTTGCGTACGCTTGGTGTGCATTCAAAGAGGTGTAGCACAATAGCACCTCATTCAACGCGTGAAGTGAAAAACTACAACATTCTCTCTTCACATTTCCACAATGTCACTCTGCCCCATACCCTAGCCTTGCCAATGCGGCACTGACCGACGCTGATCTCATGGGATGTGGGTCAACAGTTTTCACTGGCCCTTCCTGATTGTTGATTGGGTCCATATGAATGGGGACATGTGTTTCCCCCCCAAAAAGTATCCTCGTCAGTGGTGAATCATGAGGGCTTGGATTCAGCTTTGTTCCCTTTGGCTGCTCCACAGTCATTGCACTTCTGCTTGAGTGCTTGGCATGCCAAACTCCGTTCTTCTAAAGAAGATAGGGTCCCCTTTCCAATCCCCCACCAATTGTGGTGTGAATACATCGGTTCCCGTTTGTTGTTTTAGCCTTGTACTAATACCACTGTTTCTGCCTTCGTGACATCGCATGCACATTCGGGCCGTTTGTGTACCGCACCACCATGATCGGCATGTGCTAGGAGAGCTGGCAGGATCCAAAATGCATCAACACAGATCAAGTGGAATCCAGGTGACCCTTGATTGAATCTCGGTAACTAAACAAAGCAAACCGAGCTACAAAAATAAAATCCACGAAACCTCTTCGAAATGTGGGTGTTAAGCATCTAAAGAAACATACAGCATCACCAGACTTTCATTCCATCCAGCAATTCCATGCTCTGCTTGAGGTACAAACATGTAATTTTCCTCGGAAGAGTGCCCAAAGTCTGTCTGAACCAAACCAATTTATTAGACAAACAGATGGCCGCCACCTTATGCCCCTTATTGCAAACTACATATGGGCAGGATGAAGGCAAAGGAAGCCGGCAATCCTCGTCAAACAAAGCAGCAAAGCATGGGTGCCATAAACTAGAAATGAGTACAACATGGTTTTGCAGAACGCCAGGAGAGTGACTCATCCTAACCTTTATGGTCATTCGGTGTTCGCACTCGGGTTTCAGTGCCCCCTCCCAGCGGAGTTACCCTGATACCAACCCTCATGCCAGCTGTCACACAGCTTGCATACCACATGTGGTGCCACACGGTGTGTACGGTAGGACACATGTGGTTTCGTCACGGTGGAAGGGAAGGACGGGCAGGGCCACCCTATGCCCCTTATTGCACCATGTGCACCACAAAGTCTATTGTCAAAGCAACCACATCAACTTGCAGGGCAGGTGGCAATGGAGACACAATTCGACAAAATGTGTTCAAAATCAGAGCCTGTTAGTGTGTTCTCTCATGACCAAGACCCTATGCAGTAGCATGGTACACTCATATCCGCAAGATTATTATCTCAAGCATTTGTAGGGAAGAAACCTCTTTCCCCTCAACCAATTACAGGCATGTGGCTAGGACAAGCATGCTCATCATACAACCTTCCAGTGGAAGCCCCGGGAAATGTGTTCAACCTGGCCAGAGTTGCCCTAGCCCTTTTCTATACATTTCAACAAGCACAAGCGCAATCACACATGAAAAGTCATGTGTGCATCCTCTCATGCACAGCACTACCAGGAGTTGGTTGCACGATGTGAAGTCAAAAAGCATGCATGGCAAATCCTTCATAAAACGTGTATGAGTGGTAGATCTGGGTGGCCTTGCACATATCCTCCTCTCCTCCAACTGAGTCTCCACCCAAATGTAAGACCACGGTGTCAAGTTGCTATCCCCTTTCTAGACCAGCAATGCCAAGCTGGGACCCCTTTTTGACACCACAAGTGCCACGTTGGGACGACCGGGTGACACGGCAAATGGGACCTCCTGTTGAGACTGTAAATCCCAAGCCGAGACCCGTTTTTGACACCACACCGGGCAATGTTTATAAGAAGGGGGGGGGAGGTATTTTCACCTCTTATAATTCCGTGGGGAGCATTTTTCGGAAGTCAAACGGAAGCCAACGCTGAGGCTGGTTGACACCCTCTGCAGGACTGCTGCTCTGTGCAGGACACAGGACACAGCACTGTTGCTCTGTGCAGAACTTGCACTCTCTGCAGCACTGTTGCTCTGTGCAGAACTGCCACTCTGTGCAGGGCTGTTGCTGCTGCTGCCGCTGCTGCTAGAACTGGCTGCTGAAGTTTCTGTTGGCTGCACTGGGTTCCCCTTGGGGAAATTGAGTGGGCGCTGACTCTTCTATGCTTTCTCCCATTGCTTGTGCTTCTCACTCTTCAGGTGCTCCCTTATGGCCTGTTCAGAGGATCCAATGAATACCCCACAACCACAAAGAGATTTTGGCATGGTGCCTGCACAATGACAAAGTGGAAGGGGGCACCAGCAAACAGCCAGACAAGGCTCCTGTGAGCAAAGAAAGAAGGGGTGGCAGGAGCCCAACCTAGGAAACCCTCCGAATTGTAAAAAGGGAGGGGGGTCCAGAGCTTTACACCCACCTTACCACCCACTCGGCTGGAGACCCACCCACCCAGACCCCCCCCCCCCTTTGCAACTCAGCTCTTATAAACATTGCTTGCACCACACGTGCCAGGTTGGGACCCTCTTTTGACACCATAAGTGCCACGTTGGGAACCTCCTCCTTTGTTTCGAAACACAAGTCCAAAATGCAAAGCTCCTGGTCCAAAAACAGGTGGGGCCGGCCCATCATAAACTAGTATCCCACATCCTGACAGGTCAAGGGGCCATAGTTGTTTCGGTCAGGGGCAAGAGGAGAGGACATTGCAAAGTGTAAACAAGAAATACAACAAAGACAGCCTCGTGCAAAAATCATCCCGGCCCAAGGCCTCAGGAGCCAAGCATCCATATGGGAGTATCACACACGTGGGCAATGGCCAAGATAGCAAAAGAGCCCAGGGACGAAGCAATCTGGGAGCCAGGGGATAAGAAAGCCTCACACCGGGGCTCGCGGAATCCCCTGGCCCCTTTTTGCCGTGTCCGAGGCACTAAGAAAAGGCCTGCGTCACGGCCCCACCTTCCTGTGTCCACCGGACAATCATATCGAGGACAGCATCGTGACGCAGGATGTCCGTGTGCGCCGCGAGGGTGCCGCCCAAGCGGACGGGTCTCACCGTCACCCGTCCCCAGCGGCGGCACGCCTCCAGCGACGGCAAGCTGACGGTGCCGTCGCCCCACGTGGCAGCCGTGCGGGTCCCTCGCGACGCGAAACGGTCGTCGGCCATTCGGATCGAGAGGTCCGTCAGCGTGTCGTTCGCGAAGATGCACAGCACTGGGATGCCCGGGTCGCGCGCGCTGGGGCCGGTGCGGCGTGCGACGGCCTCCCAGCTCCCCTCAAGCACCGACGCGTTGAGTGCCCCGATGAGGGGCCGCAGCGCGCCCAGCGTGTAGTTGCGCGTCGGGGTGGCGACGAACGTGAAGTTGGCGCCGCCCCAGACGTCGGCGCCGTCGGCCGCGCGCGGGATCAGCCACAGCATCGAGGGGAACGTGCGGACGGCCGGCACCAGCAGCTCCGGGACGAACTGCGGGATCCAGTCGTACATGGGGCCCGAGATCAGCCCCTCCAGCGCCACCGGCGTGCCCATCAGCGGCGCGGAGACCATCACGAAGCTGCGGACGTGGGCCGCCCTCCACTCCACCGTCGCCTCGTTCAGGAAGAGCGACGTGAAGGGCCCCCCCAGCGAGTGCGACAGCAGGTGGACCCGCCGGCCGCCGTTCGCCCGCACGGTCTGCTCGACGAGGGCCCGCAGGCGCGCGTACTGCGCGTCGAGGGCGTCGGGCAGGCCCGCGCTGCGGAAGTCGTACGGCGCCCCACGCAGAGAGACGCCCGGGATGTGGCCGGCCCGCGTGAGCCTGCCCACGAGCTTGTCCATGTAGGGGATCGGGGGCTCGCCGGGCGCGCCGGCGTTGGCGTACTCGACGCCGCCCGTGCCCCCGAAGTCGCGCGGGCGGACGCGGACGCCGGAGGCGTTGGAGACGCGGCCCGTGGCCGGGTCCGTTGCAAGCTCGAGGACGCGGTTCATGCAGTCGTACCGGGCAAGGGCCTGCGTCAGCGACGCCCAGATCGTGTACCAGTCGCTGTCCGTGGCGCAGTCGCGGTACGGCGGGACGCGGTGCAGCTTCGCCTCGAGCACGCTGCCGCCGAGCCCCGGCACCAGCACAATCGGCGGCGGCGCCGCCTCGACCACCGCAGCCTGCACATGCAGCAGCCCGACCGTCATCAGGGCCCAGGGCATGATAGACCACTCCATACAGAGAACCAACGCACGACGCATCATGCAGCACTGTCCACACTGTAGGCCAGGAGTGGCGTCGTCATGGGACGTGTCATGCGGGCTTGGGGGCATGGTTTGTGCCGTGTGTTGGGGGGAACCCACACGGGGGCCCGCGCGGGCATGCACAATGTGACTCTTCCAGTTTGTGGAAGGCGATGGTCATCTGCAGACGCATCTTGCGAGGCCCTTGGAACACTCCGCAGATGTAAATTGACCAGTTGTCGTGAAATCAGCGCCGCTCAGGGACCCAGAGGAGGGCTGATGGAATTCGATGAAGCAGTATCGTATGATAATCTGTATCTGGGTGTTGATAGGCGCAAACACATCACAGAGACTGGCGGGGGTGCAGCCGTGTGTGGGGTGAGTCTAATACAATAGTGCCAGTCGAAGGGGAGTTGTGGGTATATTGACAGTGCACCAACCTGATACGCATGACAAAATTTTTCAATACGGTTGCTAGGTTAGAATTGGCTCGACGGACACACCATACCCTCCTGATTCACGTCGTAACATTTGTAGACACACCACATTCTCTTCGTTTCTGCAGTCTTTGCTGTGATATATATTTGGCTACCAATGGTGCCCTGACTGACCTCGGGTGATAGCCCACATAGATTGGACATCAATGTGCGCCATTCATTTTCTTTCTTTCGTGCTCCACCATGCTTGGCCATCACTATCACTAGTTATCATAAATTGCCAATCGAATATGCCCATCCACACTCTCTGAGTGAGACGGATGTAGACAAACAAAACCACCAACGCTGCAACAAAAATGGCATATGAGTGGAATACCACTCCAGAAGATGCTCGCTCACTGCAAAAGCAACCCAAATTCTGAAGTGTGTTTTCAATCCGCATCCCAGCTTTGGTCTAGGCGATGACCTGCCCTGCGGTCTGGTCCCTCCGCTGCCCGTCCTCCCTCCCCCCTTCCAGGGGCAGGGGCGGCATGGCACCGATGGATGGCTGTGGGGCGGGGGGCTCCCTGGACAGCTTGCTCTCCTCTGCCTCTGGGGGTGTAGCTGCCCCCCACCCTTCTTGCCCGCTCCAAAAGTTGCAGTAACAGGTCAGACTATTAAAGTCCTGCATGCTATGCCACCTCCCTATGCTTCCCCTTAGTGTACGCAGCGCGAGGGAAGGACCCACATCAGTGGCTCGCCCGATGCCCTCCCATGCCCATCCCCTTCTTGGCCTGACAACTGCGCCGCCCCTCCATGGGGAAGGGGGTTTGCAAAGGCGGAGCACAAGAATACTGCAACAGAACTTGGGAAAAACTGCCTAAGCATGGAAGTGCAAACAAAAGTTGAGGCAAGGTCTCCCTCCCCTGTGCCGCCTATCCAAAAGTTGCGGAAACAACACCTACTGTTGTTCCGACACAAGGTTGTTCTCGCAAGCGGGGGGCCATAAGCAACGGATACAGAGCTCACATATTCCCCCGTGTCACAGGCATATGGTCATCGCCACAAACTTCAGTTCATTGGTTGACCTGCTGCTCTGCAGCGCACCTCAAACGAGGGCCGAATGTTGCCTTGAGCTCACTGCAGTCAGCGGCTATCGAATATTTCTTGGCCCGTTTGGATACGGCCTACAAGCCTACACCCCCCATTGGGCCAGTTCTGTGGCGTGTGTGTGTAGTGCATTTCCGGTTTGCTGCATGGCCGTCACCAATATAACCGTTTTCCCAACCGCCCGCTCCCGTTTCCCATTTTACCTCTCTGGGGTTTGAACTGTCCGTTAGTTCATATCACGAACCGAAGCCCGGAGACAGGGCCGGCCCCATTGCCTCCACGGGAGGCTCCCGCGGACCTGGCCTCAAATCCGAAGAGCACTGTGACGCGTGTGCTCAGTGCATTTCAGGGATGCTCCTTCCTCGTGATGTGTTTTCCTTCGTTTGCGAGGGGGGGTCAGAGTTTTAGGTGTAAAAACAAATTGGCCGACGGGAGGGAGATATCTATGGACCGCGTCGCCAAACCCACCCACTATGAGCTCCCCAGGGTTCGAACCTACCCCTAGGGAACCCAGGATAGGGTGGCTGTCCACTATAGTGCCATGACGATGTGTCCATTATCCGTGCTTTCATCCTCATTACCTTCAAAGTGTCCTGTTAGAGTGTTCGGGACGTTCGGGGCTTCCCAACCATCCTTGGGGTTCGAACCCCCGACTGGAGGACTGACGCTGGGTGTTGTGCTACTGTGCTACTGCGCTACCTCTCTGTGTCTGGGGAGGAGGGCATGGGGGGAGTAGGGGGCGACTCATGTTGGTTGTGTTGTATTCTTGGCCACTGACTTCTGTGGAGAAGTCCGACTCTCATCCCTCCGTGGGGGGTGGGGTTTGCAAGTCACAACCTAAGGGGGTGTTCGCTATTTAAGCAGGGTTGCACATGGCCCGGCCTATTGCCATTTTGTGGTCCACCTTGGGTGTCATTGTTGTCCTACAAGCGCTTCCCAGGCGGTTGGGGCTGGAGGATTGTCCATGCTAAAAAATAGCTTGCAAAAGCTCACATACTTGCCAACGGATGACCCCGGGTAAAAGATAGGCCTGTTATTGGCATGAATGACTTCATTTCTGCGTGTTGTGTACTGTTCAACCGCGCCTCTTGCGCCGCTTTCGCCTGTGCCCTCGCCCTCCCTCGCCCTCCCCATAGCCACCTACTTGCTTTGCCCACTCATCCGTAAACACTACCCACCCACCCCTGCTCCCCCCCCCCCCTTGTGTGACATTCCGTTTGGTTGTTGTTTCGTTACGGGGCCTTGGACAATCACCCTTTCTTCCCTCCGCATGTTGCGTCGGGTTGTTGGTTTCTGTCGGCCGCTGCAACTGGTGCTCCTGCTGGTGTTGCTTCCGCTTTCGCGGAGCCCAGTGGTTGGTGTGCTAGGGCTATGCTGTGCCCCCCTCCCCCAGTCTCGTAAATTGTCCACTAGCAGTTGCACATTCGACCATGGCAATGTAGGGTTCTAATGCCTAAGCCACGATTGTAGTGTTGCCAACCAACAAGAAACAAACTCAAACATCATAAACAATGTCCCCACAACCTCAAGGACCACGCCACCACTAGGACCACGCCGCTACTAGGACCATGCCACTGCTACTCCATGCTGGCACAAGAGATCTTGTGTGGTGGTTAAGCTCACCTGTAGATTTGGCTTGGCAAAATCCGTGGGATGACGTCCCCAACTCCCTAAACCTCCACTCGGCTGTATGTGTGTTCAATTGCTCTGTTGATGAGATTTTGTGAAGACACACTCGTAGAAGAAATGTGTGGGTGAGGGAATCACTACCACAATGTCAACAAAGCTGATAAGACAAATGCACCGCAGAGCACCCAAAACATCATAGCACCTGCCTACTTACTTTATTTGAGTTGCACAAACAGTGGCAGTTCAAAACCGGGGTCACATGGTCAAATTAAAAGACACCAATGTTCTGATCATTGATTCATTGGATTTTACACTCCAGAAGTACATTACTAGAATTTCACATGAAAATTCGCACAATTTCGAGCTTCATTTTTGTTTTGGGAAAAAATCCAAGTCGTCTGCACTATTTTATTAGTCGTGATTGGACAAGCTGATAATCCCACCAATCGGTGGATTGGAGCTCGAAAAAACACTCAAGTGAAGAGCTAAAGAGAAGACACTCAAGTGAAAGGGCGGCACATGTATGACTAAGGAAGGGTAGCAATTGGATAAGGAATGAAGGGATCCATGTCAAAATTCTTAAAATTTTTCTTCGGGCGCCTTCGGCACCCCAAAATGCAATCTTACCATGATTGCAATCCCGATTTTTTCAAATGTCTCCAATTGTGGGTGTAAACATAGGAATTCAAAATCCGATTTTTCAAGTTTCTCGGATTGGGGATTTCAACATACCACTAGCTCAGCAAAGCACGCAGACACCAACTCCTCAGCCAATAACAATATTGCTCATGGTAGGGTTTGAACAAGAGTGTGTGCAATGTCCGCACTTTCTTGTGGAAAACGTGTCACATCAAGTACATCTCGAAATTTTCCTAGGCATACACAACCTGCCCAACCCACCCTTTCGTGGCACTATAAAATGTTGCTTCTATCATTTGATCTTTTAGGGTGACTCAGGGGGTGTTCCTAGCCGCGGCTGGTCGGGTTGGACCCCCCCTCCCCCCCCCGTGGCTAGCCACGGCAGGCCAAAAATGGCTAGGGGGGAAATTTGGCCAAAATCAAGGAAAACGAAGAAAAAACGGCCACACTTGGGGTCCCTAGGGGTGCAAGCCATCCCCTTTTGACTTGTGGCTATATGTGCTACTGCATTTGGGGGCTACTAGGTTGTATGGCCTCTTTTGAAGTGCGAAATGACCCCCCTCCCTCCCATGCTCAATATCACGTGCAGCTGAAGACACACAATGTGGCATAGACATAATGCAAAGACAATCATCGACGTCTCATATCGCATTGTTGTGAAGAGGAGCCCCAAACAACGGGCTACCATGCGAAAGTGAAATAGAGAAATGTGAGCAAAGGACTCCCTGCACGTTCCTGTTGACGCATGTGAATTTGTTGTGCAAAGATGCCAACAAGTTCACACATTTTTTCCTATCTAAAAAACACATGCACTGGGGCAGCTCCATGCATGCTCGCCGACCTTGTTTGGACACGGGGACACCACAACACACTGCAACGGCAGTTGTGTTGGTGATTGTGCAACTGGACCAAACATCCCATAACCACATCCCGATGCATAATACAACTAAATAAACTAATTACCTAATTACCTAATTACCTAATTACCTAATTACACAAACATGACAAACGTAGGTGCATGGAAATTGTACCAATACCTGCTGCACAGACACATCATCATCATGTAATCTTGAGAGCAAAGGCAAAGAGGCAAAATGCAAAAATGCAAGGCCCAACACAATATGGTGGCTAGACGGTTGGGTGGCTAGGTGACAAGGTGGCTGGCTGGGTGGCTGGGTGGCCGGGTGGCTGGGTGGCCAGGTGGCTGGGTGGCCGGGCGGCTAGAGCCCCCCCCCCCCCCCCCCACCCACCCCCTCCCCCCCACTGACCGGAACCCGCCCTCAAGGTTTGGTGCGGCCGGGCTGGTGTATCTACTTTGGAGCCAAACAAATGATGTCTCTTCTTCTTCAATGGCAACCATAGAATAAATGGCTTGGTTGCCACTCAAGTGAAACCTCCAAATCCCCAAGCATGTGCAATGAGCAAATTCATTCTCCAAAATAACATAGTACACCATGTCACAAAGAACTCCACATGCAAACATGTAGTCATTTACTTAGGATAATCTCCTTTGGGTTAGTGGCGCTAATAGTCATTTTCGGGCGGTTGGAACATGAATTGGAAAGTGGTTCCAGGGTCAAGTGGCAGCGGCTGTTGCTCAAAGGGTTGGAATGGCAAAGGGTCAACATTCATGGGAGGTAAAATGGCAGGCTGCCATAGTGGATTCAATGGTGGGTGGGAAACCAGCTAATTGCTGTCGAGGTTAGGGTCCATTGCATTAGGCTCATCATAGGTGAGAGGGGCTTCTACTTCCTTAGGTGGGTTAGCTGCGGGCGATGGAGGTGCCTCAAGAGAAGTGGGATTTTCCGTGGTTACTGAAGGGTCTAGATCGGTGCGTGCTTTCTTGGCTGAGCGAGCCCTATGCCTCTCCTTTGGAACATGTTGCTCTTTTTCGGCCTTGTCCATGTGTTGTGCTTGGGATTGATGTGGGCATACCCTCTTGTTTGAATGCGTATACAATCCGAACGCGCAAACTGTTGTAGTAGAAAAACCACCCACCCACAACACCACACACATGCCAAAGAAGCAGGCCGACAATGATCTACTGCTTCTGGTGGCGGTCGGACTAGCCGCTGGGTACTTCTGGTGGCAACTACTTCAGCAAAGCACAACAGGCACCAACTCCTCAGCCAAAAATCAATTGAACATGGTAGGGTCTGAAATAGGGTGCATGTTTGTGCATAAATTTGACATGACATGCTATGGTGGCGGCAGCGGCAAACGGCCGCACCAGGTCCTCCACCGGGTCATAGGTGACCCTGGTGACCCTGCGTCCAGCCCAGCGTTAGACCACGGCTCCATCGGGGCCCTAGCAATGCACTGAGGTGCCCTTCGGGAGGTTTGGTGGTGGTTTGGGTTTGGGTTGTTGGGGTGGAGGAGCGGCAGGTTTGGGTGGTGGGGGTGCGGGCGTCCTTGAACCCCGACATGGCGGCTTCGTGGTGGGTGGAACCACGACATCCGAATCATCGACTGCACCGGGGTGTGCATGGGTGCCATGCCCCGCCGCACCCATCCGATTCCGGTTCCCACTGGCTCACGTACGCCTCACTACTCGACACGCGCCAAGGACACCTTGTCGCGACCAAGGACTCCGTTTCGAGCACAGGCACATCCTGCACCTGAGCACCCCAATCCGCAGTCTAAGGGACCCCATTTTGCCTTCTTCCACGACTGGGACTTGCGTGCTACCGGGTAGCTGCTGCCGCCGGCCACTGTCGTTGGAGTGTTCAAACAAGATGGCGTCCTTGCCGATGGGGTTTGGGCATCCAAGCCGTGGTAGCTGCATGCTGGGGCCGGAACCGATGATCTTCAGATCCTTCGTGATCGGGTTGCGGGGGTCGAGGTCAGGTCCAATTGCAAGGTTGCGCATCTCGCGGTGACCGTAGCCGATGTCGCCATCATAGCCATCCCCATTGTTTGAACTTCTTAAACCGAATGAAAATTTTTATTGTCCCAAAGCAACCGGAGCTCATGGTCTTGTAAAATCTCAAATTGCGCGGCGTCATGCAAAGCCTCCTTAACGGCCACGTTATGCACCCGCGGATGAAGGCGCTGAATTTCGGAAATTGCATTATTGATGAAAGAGTAATCTTGCTCGCTTGGCCACATTGGTTGTCGATTGTTGCGAGGCCATGGGCATACGTTCGCATTGACAATGGACTTATGCTCCTGAGTGCCTCGGGGTCACCACAAAATTCCTCTCGTTTTTGAAGGATCTTTTTTTGGTGGGCTTCATCGGTAGTTATTGTTCGAACATCAACAACAAACTTTGCAAATTGCTCAAACCAGGTAAAGTGGACGCCATCTTCCAATCACCCGAAAGAAAGAAAACAAGGAAGTAGAACCGACAATAGCTATACGGGACGAAGCACCAAGAGCACTTTTTTCAATTGAACATTCAAGAGACTGTGCAAGCAGTACAGGGCAGTGGCATATATGCACTCACAAACGGGCGCACACATGATAATTGAAGGTGACCCACTTCAAATGCACCTTCTCCGTCTCCTTCAACAACTCCTTTGGCACACAGACAACAAAGTTATGGTACTCCAAGGAGTGTGCCTCCATTGCCTCAAACACAAGCAACGGATCGAGGTTCGTTAGGCTCCGACAATGTGGCACGTTGAGCAAGCGGACCCCCAATTTTGTGGAGCCCTGCCCACTATCACAATGTACCACAA
Source organism: Eutreptiella sp. 'Long Island Sound 2002' (assembly GCA_964036045.1). Classification (NCBI taxonomy): domain Eukaryota; phylum Euglenozoa; class Euglenophyceae; order Eutreptiales; family Eutreptiaceae; genus Eutreptiella; species Eutreptiella sp. 'Long Island Sound 2002'. Next base: position 11,172,438 of record OZ038395.1, read on the forward strand.
TGTATACGCAATGCTTGTATCCCTTGTACTCCACTACGGTAAAGTGTCCCCAGGTGCTCAAGTTCTTGTTTTTCATGTTGTCTATAAAAAAAGAAGGAACGGCAAATTTTCATTGAAATTTTCGTTTGAAAGATAAACTTAAATTTCGTTGAAAATTTCGCTGCCAAGCGTTGCCAAGCGCAAGAATTTACTTCGCCAATCCACCTCTTGGACCTCTTGCAAATCATCCAACAAAGCGGCATCCAGCTTGGCCATTTGCCACTCCTGAAGTTGAGACGGTAAGGCCTTTCGTGCTCAAAAGAGAATTGCCACTTTCTGAGTGTCTATTTTTTTTCGGTCAGCCCATGGGTTTTTGACAAGCGTTCTTGTGCTCTGCTTTTGCATTGCTGAATATTCTTCGTCGAGAATTGCCACACCCTCCGTTTCTTCGTCCCAAAGGCATTATCTTTTGCCACGATGGTTCATTTGGGGAAGGTGGAGGAGGGCGCTTGGATGACAATTGTGTGTCCTCAACCTCAGAGTTTCTGCCGTCTGGGGTGGTAGGCACCCTTGGTGGGAATTCCGATTCACACTTCCTACAAATGACCAACAACTTTCTTTTCCAAGGCCATGGCAACACCATCTGCAAAATCAATGTTCCTCTGTCTCTCACTCAATGCATGGCACTCCTTCCAAGCAAAATTTTTTTGTGAACAACACACCAACCAGCAGTTGACTTGAAAGTGGACTTCTCACCACCTGCAAGCAATAGGGATACAGCAAATTGGACCTCCAAATTGTGGTCATGTGCTCGGAGTACTCCAGAGGCGTGCAGGATGTGCAACCAAATGATGGTGTCTTCAGATGTACATCAGACTGTGCAACGATACATGTTGTGGGGTCAGTGTCCTCACCTTTATTGTCCCTACATTAGGGGGTCACCTGGGGTGCCCACTGTGTTTCATGTATGTTACACACCTCGGCTTTCTAAATCGGAAAGCATCAACCAAAACTCCTTGTGAAGGGAAACCAGACCCACCAACCGCCACCGAAAGGTCACACCAGCGGGGGCCCACGGGAAGCAAGCGAGAGGACGGTGAGACCGGGAAGGGAGGTGGGGAATACCCCAAGGGCCCCTCTATGGAGCACACGAGCCAAACCGAACACACGCATAAGTGTAGCATGAACACACGGCATAATGCAAGGCACAAGGGCAGGAGATAACAATGCGGGTTTCTCAACACTTCTCGGTTGTCTCTTCCCAACACCTGATAACACACAACAACCACGCATACACACCACAATCCTGCGTATTCCTTTCGCGTGTGCCCAACTTGCTACACACATCCTCACCACGTCATATACCTCGTGTGCTGGTAAAAGTAGCCCAATTTGGGCTGCTGCAAACCGTAGCACATATGTCTTCCCGTTTTCCCAATATGATCCATCTCCTTGAGGCTTGATGATCATTGGCGCTCCCAGGCAGTACGGTACGCCCCAGGCCTCCCCAAGTCCCGTCGCGCTCGGTCCTGTTACCAGGTCGGACTTCTTTGAAAAGGCCAGGAACTCCGTGATATCACTCATCGGCATTATCGCTGTCGTTCCCTCGCGGTCTCCAAAAACAGCCTGCACCGTGACCATCTTGTTGATTTGTGCTGTCGCTACATCATGCTGCAGCATATACACGTAGAGATTTTTATTGCGGAACGATCTATGCCAAATTTCTAGCACTTTCGAAGCCGTTTTGATCGGTTTTTGAATTTACAGGGTTGTCGAATCTCGAATTTTGCATGTCGATTGTATCAATTAGATCAGTGTAAGTTGTTTGAGAGTGTTTGGCACCATTCGTCGTGTTTCAATTCAATTCAATGACCAACTGTATCACACAACTTGTTTTCATGTTACGCCTTTGGTTGTGGTTGGCACTTCGTTTCGTCGCTGATCTGGTTGTGGCCGAGTTGACCAAAAAATGGGTTGTGCCTACCATGTGTATCAGTCTCCCAAGGTTGGGTTGTGATTTCAGCATAAAAGCCGAATTTAAGGTGTTTGATGGTGGGGGTTGCCCTTGTTGTTGAATTCAAACCGTGATTGTGCAATGGGCTTAGCGTAAGCAGTTTAATTCGATCAAGTTCTGTGTCCCATGGCATTGTGCTTGCCATGCGGGCTGTCGCACCCACATGCGGATGAGGTGTGATTTTTCTCGGGGGATCACATCATCTGCAAAAATCGTACAGAAACCCGAATTGATTGTGCCTTTGCCACTGATGAGTCCTGTGCGTGTGTCTCTTGTCCCAACCACGGAGAGTACTCCCCAAGATGCAAGCAACAGGGAGGAAGAGACTAGGAAGGCGAGCCAGCCCCGCGCACTGAAGCTCTGCCATCGGCGCCTGTACTAAGGCTGAAGCCACAATTGATCTGTGTTTGGGGCAAGAGCGCCCGTTTGAAGCGCTCCCATGCGCAAGCTTAGCTCCAAGAAGCCGAAGCTTTTGCATAATGGTTTGCCTATTTCTCATGCCACATCGTCCAGGGGTAGGTTGGTTACAAGGTTCTGAACTTCCTGAGAAGCTGTCGTCGCATTCGAATGTCGCAGGCTCGCTATTTGTAGCCTATTTGTAGGGGCCGCAAATAAATAAAGTTGAAGATACATACAGTGCTTCAAATCCGCCCACGTACTGTACGAATCTTCATTCTGCAGCACTGATCGTAGATTTCAGCATTTGGGCTGCGAGACGTCGTTCAGAACTAACTTACGTTCAGTGCCGAAAACTACCTAAAGTACGCGGAATTCGACGCGGTGGGCTAAAGTGAGAAAATTTTTTCGAAGATCGCCTTTACATTGTCACCTTGAGGACTCTGGCAATTGAAGTGGAGGCTTTTCCCCTCAATTGGTGTCGATGTGATGTGGAATACCAACATCGCCCCCTTTCGCCTCCCTTTTTCATGTAGAATACGGAGGGCATTTCAGCTGCTGGTTTTCTACATGTTGGCTTGATAAGCCCACCGCTCCGCGTGCTTTGCCAACTATGAGTTTTCCCTTGAAGGATTGTGCGTTTCAAATGGAACAACATTGGCACAAAGGTGGTAAAAAAGTGTGGTTGGTTGTACGAGGTTTGTTGTGCGTCCTCACCTCAAGGTATCAAACAGCGATAATGAGCTTTGCCTCCCCATCTCCTCGGGTTTGGCAAAGTGCAACCATTAATGGGTATGAGTATGGGCATGGGTATGGATGTGGATACATGGGCATGGGTTGGGGTACGGGTCTAGGTATGGGGATTGGTGGGGGCATGGGTATGGGCATGGGTATGGGTAAGGGTTTACATCCCGGCCGAGTATCCGAACCACCGTTTCCACCAATTCCATAGGGGACCTACGTAGGCGGATTGAGCATTTTGCCTTGGCTATGGCCTCGAGGGAGAGCAAATGACGTTGACCCTTACGTTCCTTGTGAGTATTCCTTCTTGCAACTTCATTCCATTGACGTTCTCGGATCCATAGGCCGAAGCGTTTCAGCAATGTCTAGGCCCAAGCTTTGCTCCGTGGGATCATCACCTACACCATTACAATAGTCGCGTGCGGCTAGATAAGTGTACGGCAAGTTTGTGATTGATATGGGAATAGTACCATACATTTCGTGTCATGAATGGTAACATTTTGCAAGATAAGCATTTCGTGAATCTATGGAACTTTGTGCACGCCTCGTGCATTGTGCCGCGGAAGCTTAGCTATTTCCAAACCAATCTTGCGCCCTTTGCTCGCCTTCTCCTCTTCCCCCTTCATGTTCACTTGAGGGAATATCTCTTGCGGGCATGCACATGCGACGTCTTAGATGTATGATGGCTTCACGTGAGATGGTCTCGTAAGTAGCTAACGTGCCATGGGATGTTGTTGCTCAAGCAACGAAGGCGATCAATATGCACTCCAAACTGATCCGAGGACCTCGTTTGCCAAAGGTGTGGGGAACCTTCAGCTATCGACATCCTCAGCCAAGGGAGAACAAGTTGCATTGCAAAGGTAAGCACCGTTGCACGCAAACGACGATTGATTCCATCGTTTGGTATTGATCGCAGAGCTTACATCGTAGATGGTTAGGCCGATGTTTGATTCTCTCAATACCCAACACGCATTCCCGTTTTCATAGCGATGAGGCCTTTCCGTTATTGGCGTTCACGTCTGCCGACCAATTCGGCCAATTGCCCAAAGCTCGGTGTGTGCATCACTCTACCCTTGGTTTCTACCCTTGTTTCGGACCTTTGGTGGGATTGCAAAGTTCCTTTCCTCGAATGTGATGTGCCGTCCGCCCTTGGATGGCCATGTCAACAGAGTAAAAATCGTCCGCGTCCAACATCTCCCCGATTCCCAACTACCGAGTTGAACATTGAAGATTTTCTACAATTCGACCAACCGTCTTCGTCACCATAACCAATAGCTTGCGACACTGGTTTGAGATGATCCTTTTTCTCACTTCGGACTCATTTTTTGCACGATCCTTTTTGCGCACCCCACTGAAGGGACACGCTTAGTGAGACTACTCCCCTCAGTGAACAATCAAGGGGAAGAGGAGAAGGAGAGGCACAAGACGGGTTTAGACACAGAGCCGTCTTGTGCCCCGAGTAAGCCTTCTTAGCGGCATGGTGGGCGACCCGACGCTCACGCGTACTCCGACATCAATATCAAGGAGGTGCCTTGTAATTGCACTGCGGCCAAGTGTAGCCACACATGACACAACGAGCAAATGAGAGACTGTCACAAATGCCCCACCATGCACCCACCCCACATCCGTCATATGCGTGCATTGCATTTGGTGTGCATCGTACGGTCTCCCTCCCCCTCCTCTCTGGTATTTCCGTGTGAACAGGCGAGGCCATACGATGGCAATGTACGCAGATTACATGATTCTTTACGGTGGTTTTAGTACCTCGTCCGAAGTGTTCTCCGACTGTAGAATCTTTGATTTGCGTATGTTTGCAAAAGGGTGGGTGTTGAATGCAAAAGGAGAGTAGACGCACTTTGGAGGTTGTGTTGTCCCAGGCCAAAGTTGTGGCGCACCATGAGGAGAGAAGTCAAAGCCATGCATCACCGAGGCACAAGTCTTCAAGCTATTTGCTTTTCGTTTTGCAAAAGATGGGCTGCTACAAAAGCGACATGCGCCGAAACTTCCTCCCACTCAAAAATGGTTGCCCATTGTTGTGCCTCAAAAATCAACATCGGCCACCTTTTTTGGCGTTTCGCCCCATTTCCTCCGCTTCGACACCGTTCCACTTTAGTTCCACGGGTTCTTAAAAAAAAGGGTAGGTGCTTGGTGTTTTTGTTTTTCGGCCGAGTGGCTTTGCCGTGGTCGTGGAGGTCGCACCACCTTGGGCAGCGACGTGATTACTCCGTCAGGGAGTACGTGTGGGACATTCGATACCTCTCCCCTCGGCCGACGTGCCTTAAATACGGTTTATAGGGTCCCAATAACCCACTTTCAAATCCCCCGCCGTGGCGTCGTTGAGCCGAAGGCAACGCGACGCTGGTTGCCGTGTATTGGTTTTGCCTCTGTCGCATGCGCAGTATGGTGGCCAAAGGTCACATGCCTAGAGGGTGGCGCCGTTTTCTAAATGGAACTTCTCACAAGCGTGAGCATTGTCCTTCGGTGAACTTCGGCTCGCCATGAACACTTGAATTGCCCGTGGTTCGGCCGCTTCGGTGCAATGCTCTTCGGCGGGGGACTGCCATGCCCGCCCCCCCCCCCCTAAAAAGGGTATCTGTGGACGGCTGCAAAGTCTTGACCCGCAATGACTAGCCAAGGGGAACGACACCAGTTTGGTGCCTATGAGAGCGGCTACCTGTCCTCCCTGGGCCCCATATCTAGGGGGCCAACGGTTGGTATACACAAACCTACTCAGGGTGAGAAACACCGCAAGAGGCAGCACCATTAGCCTGAGTTAGGGTTGTTGACCTACACTTGCCGTGGTTGTGGATCACGGCTAGGGCAAAGGGATATATGACCCTTAAAGGTGAGGAATTTGTGCAAAAAGGAGACAAAAACTCTTTGTGAAAAACACTGAGTTGAGCAGATATGGCATGAGCAGATGGGCAGAAGCATGCAGTCAATCAAAATGAAGAAACACAGATACCCATTGACAGAGCCCCGCAGCTGCGCTTTTGACCGAATGTTTTGGGCTTGTCGCGAATGTTGGCATCCGCCACGAGCGTGTCCCAGTTTGGGCGGCGAGGCGTTTCCCAGTTTGGGCGACCTATGAGTGCATCCTCCACGTGCGCTCACAGATACTGGGGAGTGGATCACGTTGCTTGCAGATGGCAATCCACCAGCTGGCAGGTATGGGACTCGTACCGCGCGACGTATCATTTCAATGAAACGCGGATTGAATTGCACGCGTGCATACCAGTACGTATATCCCACCTTGTGGTTCCGCAGAAACAGGGCCAAGGGGAAAATGCATGCTAGAGGGACGGGCCGGGTACTCCTGACTGGCATCCCACGGTTTTAGTGACGATACGTCCCAGGGCTGAGGACAGAGTCAGGCAGGGAGTGGCCACGACGGGACCTGCAGCTTGGCATGGACTGCATGGACATGTAGTGGACCCAAGGGGAGTGTGTTTGATGTCTGGTGCTCTTCAAGGGGCAAGATGCTGAGGATCGCGCAGGAGTATGGAGACCGGTGGGCAGAGAGAGCCCAAAAGGGCAAGACAGGGAGACACATGTGCAGCACTTGCGTGCACTACCTCATTCTCACTCAGCCTTCCAGATGTGCATCTCTGTAACGACGTCTTCCTTCGTGTCACATTTGCTCGTGTTGCGTCCTCTCGACCCCCGAAGAGCCACGTCCACACCCACGCAGACATACACACACGCCCATACCCACCCTCTCGTCAAATTGTGAGGCGGCGGGGGGATTTTCACATGCCTGTAACACAGCCGACCCACGGTGTTGTTGACCTGTGTTTTCTTGCGTTGTGTTGTGGTGTGGTGTGTTGAAGTGCATCTACGAGGGTGTCATGGCATTTAAACGTTTGCTGTCATCATTGACACATGGTTCTTGACTCCCGTTGTGGTGCGCTGTGGTGTGGTGTTGTCTGGTGTTGCGTTGAGTTATGTGCTGTGCTGTGTCGTGTCGTGTCGTGTCGTGTCGTGTCGTGTCGTGTCGTGTCGTGTGGTGCCGTGCCGTGCCGTGCCGTGTCGTGTCGTGTCGTGTGGTGTCGTGCCGTGCCGTGTCGTGCCGTGTCGTGCCGTGCCGTGCCGTGTCGTGCCGTGTCGTGCCGTGTCGTGCCGTGCCGTGCCGTGCCGTGTCGCGTCGTGTCGTGTGGTGTTGTGTTGTGTTGTGTTTTATTCTGGTTTCTTCCGTGGTCGAACACTACACACAACACACAACACCACACCACAACACAAATTCGCACACTTTGGCTTTGTCTGGGTACGGGACCGTGTACTGTTGGCCATTGCAGGGGGTGGGCCGGGGCAGGGGGGGGGGTGGGTAATTTCCGCCTCAGATAATGGAACACAGTATTGTGAACACGCCAGGTCTCCAAAGGTAACGGACAGTTAATCCCAAGGGCCAGGACGTTCGCCGTACATGTGTTGCGGTAACACACGAGTAAAGAACCGGAACACCGGGGTCGTCGGAGGCAGGGACCCTCTTCCAGGTGATTGCATTCGGACCTCTTCATAAGACCATCGCATGTCAACAGATATTGAGTAGCTTCTTTGTGCTGTGGGTTGTTCCCTTACTCCTGTTAAAGCCACAAGACCCAAAGCAGCAAGACCAGCAAAGGGGCACATCGACAACATGATTCAGGGTTGGTGAAAGTTGCAGAAGGACGCCACCATTTTTTGATTCTTTGCAAGCACGCGCATTTTGGGTTTCTCAGTGGCCTTGCTTCGCACTGCCTTTCTAGGTGCACACACACATGCGTCGTTCATGGGAAGAATTTGTATATTTACGGCATTCATTCTGGCACTTGCCTGGATGTCTATTCCCTCAACTTAGGTATGCGGCAGGGGCGGGGTGCATGCCATTGGTTGGTTTCGCAGGCGTCGCAGGGCTGTATGAAAGATAGGTACAGTAGAGTAGAGCCCGAAGCAATGGGACGGAGATTGCGTGCTTGCGCCGGATTTATGGGGGAGGTTTAGCAATATGCGTGTGCTCCAAAAGCTGGCGGTGGGGTTACAATACGGGAAGTAACGGTCTCGGCGGCACCAACCTCGCATTTTGCAGGCTTTGAAGGTTTGTGAACCCATGAACATTGGTTTGCCTAGTGGCCCCACGTTGCATGAGACGCTTTTGCCGTCGAGACCAGGCTGTGAGGACTGTTCTCTGCTACTCCCAGTGGAAGTTCAGGGAGTGGGCAACAGAGGACGTGGGGCGGAGTGGGAGTGGAACGGCCGCTGCACCCTGAGGAGCCCTTGATACGGCCTGCCACCACCTGAATGACGCCCCCTCTCCCAATTCTTTTTCATCCGTGGAATCATTGGAAGATCCACATGGGCGTTTGACCGGGAGGGGGGGGGATTCCGACGCTATTTTTTTCAGTTCTCGCTGTTTTTCTCAAAAATATTGTTCCAGAGGGGGGCTATGTTATAACTTTTTGAAATTTTCAAGAAAAGGCCGTTTCGGAAAGGTATGGGTCATGGGGGGGGGGGGGGTGACCATATTTTTTCGTCCCGGGCCGTCGAACTTGGGCGCTCCGGCATCTGCTTGTAAACCTTGGTCTATTACAATGCATGCAAGCTTTTCAAGGTGCTCAGCTTGGTGCTCCAACATATCGTTCCAATGACCAAAAGGGGGGGCTTATAAATTTGTGCATTTTGACGTGCTGAATCCAAAAATGCAAGAGTTTCGGCTCAACAAGACAAAATGCATAGCCCTTCGCTATTTACCGCCCTGAGGTCCACTACCACGCTGATGACAGCCAGTTTAGTCAGAGAGGAAAATGTGACCGTTTTGACGCAAATTGGCCGATTCTCCAACATATCGTCTTGTTGAGGCTGAACTCTTGCATTTTTTAATTCAGCACATCAAAATGCACAAAGTTATATCCCCCCCTTTTTCGTCACCGAAATGATATTTTGGAGATGTAGGCCCGGCCAGTTGTTGGTTGTGGTCTCCTTTTGAGGGACACCAGTGTGTTTCCTGAAAACCAGCCAGCTTTCCTACTTCGCATGGCCCCGCCACCGTTTCATTTGGCCATGGGACCTTGATTTTTGAATTCTTCATATCCAAAATACCAACTTTGCAACAAAATCCATACCTCCCTTGGGGAGAAAATCAAAACCGGCCAAAAGAAACCCGACTTTGCGTCAAAACAGCCTTTACCCCCCCCCCCCCCAGTCAAACGCCCATATATGTGTGCATGTATGTATGCATGGAGAGAGAGAGAGAGAGAGACATATATATGTATGTATATATGTATATACATTGGAACGCCCCCTCCTCTCACTGGAGATTTTGGCCCGTTGCTACTGCTGGGGGTCCGTGTCTCTTGCTGAGCACCCGCCCCCCGCCCCCGTGCTTCGGGGAGGAGTGTGAGCTCCATTTGTTGCAAATTTCCCACCAACGTGACGCTCTGTCAGCCACGCGGCCAAGGGCATCTCCCTTTTGCCTGAGGTGACCCACAGCCACCCCGGGGCGTTTCACCAGCCCAGTCCGCGGGTCTCTAGGGTGTGTGTACTGGGCCATCAGTTGACTGCCTCTCAGTTGCCGTGTTTCAATGAGCAGCCTCTGCCTGTCAAGTAGTTGTGGTGCCCCTTTCCTAGACAAAATCTTGGGATTGAATGCCAGGTAGGGCATAGCCACTTGACTGGTACTAGGAGTAAAGCCGCTACTCGACTAGCACCGGTAGTAACGCCACTACTTGACAGGCATGAGGAGTAACGCTGCTACTCAACCGGCATCAGGAGTAAAGCCACTACTTGACTCGCAGGAGTACCGCCACTACTCAACCGGCATCAAGAGTCATGCCGCTACTGGACCGGCATTCGGGTTAAAGCCGCTTCTCGACCAGCATTAGGAGTAATGCCGCTACTCGACTAGTGCTGGGAGTAACACCGGTACTCAACCGGCACATGAGTAGCACCAAGGCTAGACTGGCGTCGGAGGTAACACGCCATTTGACGGGCATCAAGAATAAAACCGGCTGCTCGACCAACAATGGAAGGAACATCTCAAGGATGCGGATTTTTTCCCGCATTTTTGCATTTTTTCCCCATTTGTCTTGCCTTTAGTTTTCCTACACCGTGGCAAAGCATGGATAGATGTGTAACATGTGGTGCTGCAAATGATCTTGCTGCCGATGTTGATGACACCCCTGAGCTAACCTGAGCTTGCTCATTGCAATTAGGCGCATGATAATTATGCTCATGTTTAATTGAGATATTGAGGTTATGTTCAATCTGCTGTGATACCAACATGAAGGACTTTCGGCATCCTTTGTTCGGCTTTATTACTGGTGCCGGTTGAGTAGCGGTGTTTCTCCTGGTGCTAGTGGAGTGGCAGCTTTCGTCTGGGCACCAGTCAAGTAGCGGCGTTACTCCCGGTGCCGGTTGAATAGCTGAGGTACTCCCGCCGCCAGTCAAGTGTAAGGGAGGGGGGGGGGATGCAAGTTGAGACTGCAAAAATGCGATGCAAATAAATGCAAACAAATGCAACCCCACAAACAATGTAGACACGGAGCAATGCCAAAAGATTTTGTCCACAACTCCACCAGCAACACTGCTACTTCACCCGCGCCAGGAGCAACACCGCTACTCAACTAGCACCGGTAGTAACGCCGCTACTTGACTGGTATTAGGACCAACGCTGCTACTTGACCGGTGCCAAGAGTAACGCCACTACTGAATCAGCATCAGGGCGAATGCCGTTACTTGACCGGCATCAAGAGTAACGTGGATACTCAAGTGGTACTAGGAGTAATGCTGCTACTCAACTAGCACCGGCACTGGCAGCAACGCCACCACTCGACCGGCGACGGGAGTACAGCCGCCACTCAACGGCACTAGTAAGAAAGCCGCTACTCAACCTGCGCCGGGAGAAGCACTGTTACTCAACCAGCATCGGGAGTAACGCCGCTACTCAAACGGCACCGGGAGTAACGTCGCTGCTCCACCAGCGCCGGGAATAAAGCTGTATGTCAACCGGCACCGGGAGTAAACGTGATACTGGGAGTAAAGCTGCTACTTGACAAGCATCTAACGGCGCCAAGCCAAGCCACTACTTGGGAGTAAAGTTGCTACTCGACCGGCGCTGGGAGTGAAGCCTAAGACCCTGAGCACTGTCCAACGCATACCCAACGGCATGGGTTCTAACCTAGGGTGTAACACCAATGGTTGGGAACTGCATTGAGTTGTGGCCTAGCTCGGCGGCTAGTGGTCCACTCACATTGAGCTCATGCCTTGCAATACCAGTAGCCCAGGGGCCCAGGTGCCACACTGGACTCCGAGTGTCCCAGGGACCAAGCACCCTTGGTGTCCGGCTTTGCTAAGGAAGCACATGGCCAAGTCCAAGAGGAGTTTCTGTCTTGACACTTGGTCCAACATGGTCAACGGACAACCATTGTCCGTGTCCACAACCCAGCATGTCCGGTGTGGCACTTGGTTCAACCACATGGGGGTGGGGAGGCTTTGCCTCACTTGTCTCCGACCCGCCTCCCCCGCTTTGGAGTAGCACTACAATTGGTTCGTACTCTGCTGCATAGGATGTGACAGCCTCTGGGGTGGAGCACTAGCAGCCGCCACAGCACCCACAAGAACAGCCAAGGGCTTTCACGAGCTGCCAGGCTGCACATTTCTTGGGGCGAGCTCTCCCCCCCTCACCATGGGACTGGGACCAACCTGGGGCAAGTTCAATGGCAAGGGCAAGAGCGGAGAACAGCATAGCAAGCGGGCCCTGGGCTGGTCAGTGCTCCGCGTTTGTCAGGCAGCCAGGCAGCTTGCTGACATTGGACTTTACACTGGCTTACCATACAGTCGCACAGGCTGGCCTTTTGCAAATGTGTGCGCTATGGTTAACGCTGGCGGCTATGCAGAGGCCCAATGGGGGGTTGTTGCCCAAAGTATTGGGGTGTATTACTCGGCATATCGGCCTTGAGGCCGATTGTCACCCCATGAGACCAGGCTATTGCTTAATGGCCCGTCGCCCCAGTGATGTATTACAACCGCCGTGCACCGTAGGAGGACCCCCCGTTCAGACCCCCCCCCCCCGCTCCCCTTCCAATTTTTGAGACTGACAGCCAAGATTTTGCTTCGGCGCCTCTGGTGCCGAGAGGATTTAAGCTTAGAAATTTGTTTGGCCCACCTTCGGTAGGAACCATAGGGGGACCCTAGGAGGAGGGGGCTTCCAGCCAACCCCCCCCCCCCCCGTTCAGACCCCCCCCCCCCTCCCTCCAGGACAGCCGACCCTGGGGTAGTCAAACAGGACAAGTCATCCAGGGGCTCTGTGGACAAGACCAAAACACGTTCAGGCCCACAGAGGGTCAGAATGAGCAGTGGCGAGAGGCCAATAGGCGCCGCCAAAGGCAAACAATCAGATACCGAGGCCTTGTGCCAAACCCCCTCACCCCCCGTTCAGACCCCCCCCCCCCTCCGCCCCTTCTAATACATCCCTGTCCTCCCCCGCCAAAGGGGGGGGGGATCAGAGGCCAAAACATTTTTGTGCACCTAAAATCAGCCTCAAAATCCGGTCCCTTTGATAAGTTTCATTTTCTCCCTAAGGACAATTTTCCTGGCGTCGGCGGGTGGGTCGGTCAGCTGGGGCTGGCTAGGGCCCCAAACAAGCCCGCCTAGCCCTGGAGTCAGCCGGCACTAGCCTGCATGAGACATGGCTGGGCCGCCTATGGAACCATGAGGGGCCTCAAACAGAGTCGTGGCGACCCCAGGTCGCTCTGCAGGTATACTCAAGGTAGGAATATAAGTTGCTCCTTCTTTGTCAACCTTGACCCCTGTCCTTGACAGGGGAAGAAGCTATGGTATGTTCTGAGGGTTAAATCCCGAGATTCACTCGTACTGCTGCAGAACTATTGCAGAACTATTGCAGCTTCGTCAAAAAAAGAAGAAAAAAAGGAACCATGAGGGGCCTCAAATGCAGAGCTCCTCTGCGCCCCGCACCTCCGGAGGCCCCGCTCGCACCACTTCCAGCCGCCCCAATAGTGCCCGCCTTGCCCCTCGGGTAGAGCCTCCACCCTCACCCCTCGTTCCTCTCCACTGCAGACCGCACGCCCGCCTTTCTCCTCCAGAAACCGAGTCTTGGGTGTGCAACTTGTCGTGGGGTGACGTGCCAGCTTCGAGAGGAGGGCACACAGCGGTGGCCTGGGGGGACAGCATGTGGGTGTTTGGCGGAGAGACCATGTCTGCAGTCACCAACGACTTGTACACGTTCAGCTTCGGTGTGCCTGGCCCGTCCTCTGCTCCGCAGCGTTGCCCGCGTCTGGTTTCCCTCCAGCGGTGTCCGGTCCGGGCTGTTGCTGAGTGGCAAAGAACCCTCGCCCCTGAAGGGGGGGTTGGATGGGTGGATCACAGACCAAAAACAAGTGCACCTAAAATCAAACAATAAAGCGCGTGTGTACCTGAAATTAAGCAACAAATAAAACACAAACACCCGTGTACCGAGAATCAAGCTACAAACGAAACAAAAACATGTGTGTACCTGCAATAAAAAAAAATAGAAATAGAAATAAAACCAAAGTCGGCCTCCGGGTTCGGCACCCTTTGATAATTTTTTGTCCAGGAATTTTTGTCTGTTGTGGGTCTATGGGCCGGGGAGAAGGACGTCAACACCACTTGTAATTAGTTTGTGAGGCGAACGCCACGAACGATGATAAGCGAAGACATTCCATCAGTCGTGGACTGCAAAGCCATTGGACAGAATCTGCCTTTCTTCATTAGGGAACAGGGCGTGTTTTAGTGGCCAGGTTTGTTCTTCTCCTTTTTTTTTGTTAAGAAAATGTCGACCCCCAACCGCCGTCCGTTATTCCTCAACTGCCGTCCCAACCGCCGTCCGTTACTCAACTGCCGTCGGCCGGCCTCCAAACGCTGTTGGTTGCCTTTTACGTGCCGTCCGAGTGTGTGAAATACTGAGCTGGCTAATGGGGGTGGGGGCGGGTGGGCGTCGGCCGCTGCCCAATGCCTCAAAAGAGCGGAGCAGCCACTCATCTCCAACGGCTTTGGCCAATGAGGTGGCCAACGCCCCTCCCCACCTCGCCCGGCCGCTGCTGTTTGCACGCCCGATGCCTCTGCTGGCGCACGGGGGGGGGGGGTGCGCTGGCGCAGGGGATGCAGTGCCGGGGCACAAGGGCAGCAGGCGGTCGCGGGTTGTAGACAGCGATCTACAGCGGCCGCAGGCGGGAGGTCGATGGTTTTGGGGGAGCGAAGTTGTTTCTTTGGTTTCTTTTGGGGCATGCTGTGAGTTGGCTCTGGGCCTGCGCTCCACTTTCTGGCGTTCGGGCGGGGGGGGGGGGATGGTATTTCCGGCAGGGGAAAAAACTTCCGGGGGGGGGGATTTCGTTTTTGCGAATGGTGCCGATGGGCAATCCGGACCATTTCTTGCTCCTGGGGTCGGCAGCTGTCAGTGACCCCCCCAGACGGTCGTTATTTTTTTTTTGAATATCCCTGCACTCTTTTTGTCTTGCTTCTGAAAACCTGCGCTTTTTTTTTGTTGTGTTTTGAAAACCTGCACTTTCTTTCTGCTTTGCTTTTCAAACTCAGCACTGCTTTCTATTCCTCTCCATTTTGAACACCCACACTGTCTTGCTTGCGTATCCTACACTTTTCTCTGTGTATCCTGCGTATCCCACAGAATGACGTTGTGGACCCGGTGCGTATTCCGACAGATCTTTGTGCGTATCCGCTGTGTATCCCAAGGCCTGCGGGCCCCGCAACTGTCCCCAAAACACCAATTTTTGGGGGTGCGGAAAATTTCCCCCGCCCGAACTCCCCCCCCCCCTCCCGCCCTCTGTAACGTCCACAACGTCGCCCCGGACCATGTGCCCCTGGGACACCGTTGGTCATGTCGCACGCGCCCGGGACGTTCTTCAGGAAGCAAGCGCTGGAAGGTCGTTTCGCACTCGAACCTGGACTTCGTCGTGATGCCGCGGCGAGACCATTCCGCTGTTCTGTGGAAGGGCACAATGTATGCGCTTTGCACGTCCCGTGTGGCGCGGTTCTGCACACGCACCGCGGGGGGTCGGGGCGAGCCCGCGGTGCGGCACTGATGTGCAGTGGGGGGGAAGGCCGAAGGGGACGGTTGGGAAGGCGGTTTGGATGGGGTTGACAAACAGTTCGGGGCGGTTGCGGTCGGTTACAAATGTCTTTGGCGGTGGGCAGTTGGAGGCAGGGAGAGGTTGGTTGAGTCGCATGCGCGGCCCACGCAGAGGGGAAGGGGGAGGGGTTCCACCGCCGTGCATCCGGGGGAAGGCTCAGGTTTCCGGAACCCAAGCCCGGCCGCTTTGGCTGCGGCGGTTGGAACCGGATTGGTCCGTCTACGGCGCTGGTCAGGTGCCGCTGCGCCCGGTGCGCGCGCACCGTCCCACGACGCGCGCGCGTCACACATGCGTGCGATGGAGGCCGGCCCGCGTGCGCCGGCCGGGGGCGCGCGCGTGAACTGGCTACGCCGGACTGCATCTTCAGTGACTGCAGGTGGCTGACAGTGTTTTCCCTCTGTTTGGCGGCACGGGAACGGAAGAGTGATCAGCCCTTCCCCGTCTTGTCCAACGCCAAGTGCAGGCACGGCATCAAGTGCATTGCACTGTGAACCAGCTGATCCATATGAACTCCCCCGTGGGGGGCCCCGACGGCGCGGCGCACGCGGCGCGCAGTGTTCTGCTCCGCTGCCGGGGGTAGAACGGGCCGGTGGCTGTGGTATTCCCCCCGCGACGTCGCATCGATCGTCGGTGGGCCTGCTGCCAAAGTGGGGCTGAGGGCCCGCGTTCACAGGCCCCCCTGTGCGAAGCTCGGTCCGAGCTGCGGGTCCCCGGGTGATGCGTTGTGCGTGCACCCGCAGGTTCGTGTACGGCGGCTTTAATGACATCAACGAGCGGATGGATTTCCTGGCGTTCGACACAGGTCTGCCTGGGGCGTTGTGTGCGTGGGGACGTGGGCTCTGAGAGTGAGTCGCCGCGGAGGCGCGGGGAAGGGAGGTGAGGGTCGTGGTCGTGGGTGGGGGGAGGAGGGGGCATGGGCAGGCCGCGGCCTAGTGGCGACCGTGACCTACCGGGGGGGGGGGGGGGGGGGGGTCAGAGGCCAAACAAAAAAAGTTTGCGAACCGAAGATCGACCTCCAATTTCGGGCCCTTTGATAAATTTCTTTTTGTTTGCTGAGGACAAATTTTCTGATGTGGGTGGGTGGGGGGGGGGGGGGGGCCACCGGCCCGGGGGGAGAGGGTCTCTGCATTTCCATTGCTTTCATCACATACCTGAACTCAAGATGATATATGGCAGATCCAGGGGTCTCTGCTTGGCGAGGGCATCTGGTTGCATACCGCTGCATTGCTCCTGTACACTTGTCGGTGTCCCACCCGCAGGTTGTCTTCGCCCACCCGCAGGTTGTCTTCGCGCTGCACTCTTTGTGACAGAAAGGTACCTATGGTCGTTTAGGCCACTGACGAGCCGCTTTCTTTCTGCGCTTTTGTGCTGATCGCCTCTTGTGCGCACGTGCAATAGCACAGGCTTCCTCCGGGGGGTCGGGCGGAGGAGCCCAGGCTGCCACCCCCCCTTCCCGCGGGTAACGCTAAGCCCTGGCCTGGTCATGGGCCGTAGGTCGATGTGCCGGGTTAGCGTTGTGGTACCGTCGGGGGAGGGCCTTTCTGGTCGCACACCCCCCGTGCGCGGTTTGGTGGGCCGGTCCCGCTTCGCTCGGGCTGAGAGCTGTGCCGGACCCCTCCGATCGGGGGCGCGATCCGATGTTGCGGACCGTTTGGGCCGGACCCTACCGACCGGCGCCGCCCTCGGCGGCGGTTCGGCTCGGCCGATGAGGCTCCGGCGGTTCGGCTCGGCGGCGGTCGCGGCTCGGCCGAGTGGCCGCCCGGCGATGTTGGCCGCGCGTTCGGCCGCGTGTCAAGACTGGCGATGTCGGGCGGCCGAACGGCCGCCCGCTTTCGGCCGCGCCGACAGCGCCGCTGCGCCTCAGCGCCGTTCAGTTCCAATGAGCGGACGGTTTGTGTGTGACAAGCGGCAGCGTATCGGTGCCTCCCTGGGAAGACTGCCCGCGGAACTCACCCGAGACTATGCACGTGCACGTTGGTTTTGGGGCGGGGGACTTCATCGCCCCCCCGCCCCTTCCGTGAGCCTTCCCCCCCCCCCCCCGGTGACCCGGGGCACGCTGGGGCTCCGACCGGGGATGCATTGGAACGGCCGTACACCTGAGGAGGAGGGGGGGTACCCCCCCTGGACCCCCCCCCCTCCTCCCCTGCCAATGTTTGAGGCTGACAGCCGAAATTTTGCTTCGGCGCCTTCGGTGCCAAGAGGATTTAAGCGCAGATTTTTTTTTTTGGCCCGCCTTCGGCGGGGACCAGAGGGGGACCCTGGGAGGAGGGGGTCCCAGCCAAACCCCCCTTGCCATGACCTGTGACCCTGGGATGGCCCTCCCAAAAAGAGCGAAGCACCAATCCAATTCAATCCGATCCAAACCCCTCGCCCCCCCCCCCCTTCAGACCTCCCCCCCCAGCCCCCCTCTCCCCCTTCTAATACATCCCTGGCTCCGGATATCATACCGGGAAGCCGTTGGTGTGGAGAGTAGGGGGAGGGACTGGAAGCAGGAGGGAGTGGGGGGGGCGGGGAGATGGTGAACGGGAGGGACGAGCAGGGGCGGGGGGGGGGGGGCATGCGGGGGGATGAGTTGGAGACAAGAGGGAAGGAGTTGGTGGTGCGACGTGGAAGGAATGGGACTGGGACGGTGTGGCCGGGAGTGGGGGGCGTCCAGGGGTACAGGCGGGCCGTTTGAGCGTTCGTGGCTGACATTGGTTTCCAGTACGAGGGCCGCCCTGATCATCGCCTGAAACGGGGGCACTGCTGCTTTGCAGGCTGCCGCCGCCTCCGTCCGGGATACCTTGGCGGGTGTAGACTGCCACTGCAAGTGCAGATGGAGGGGCAGGCCCCAGGGATGCATCAGAAGGGAAGGCACCTCAGAGGCGGCCCCAGGAGTGGTTAGACAGGCGGTTGGAGGAGGTCGCCAAAGCGGTTGGGGGCGGTTACTGTCGGTTGCAAGTGCCATTGAAGCCGGCACTTGGCATCAGGGAGACAGTGGCTGAGCATAGGCTGGGCGCCCTGGAGGGAGGGGGTCCCCTCCTGCCCTTTCCAATGCATCCCTGGCAGGCTCTTAACGGTCTCCCCCCACCCTCCCTACCTCCCTCCATCTCGGCCTCCCCGCCCCCTCCCCCCCTGCCAATCCCTCTCTGCCTCCCTTCCTTCCTTTACCCCTCCCCTTTTCGATGGCATGCATGAAGGCATCCCCCCGACCCCCCCCCCCCCACACCCCCCACATCTCCAAGTGTGGGGGGTGACTTCGTGCGATATATGCCCCCCAATAGGCCCCCTAATAGGCCCCCCAATAGGCCCCCCAATTGGCCCCCCAATAGGCCCTCCCCAAATATGCCCCCCAATAGGCCCCGTAATAGGCCCTCCCCACAGCACCCCCACCGACCCCACGGGGCCCTCCTTGGGAGCAAGTTGGAGCCGACCAGGTGTAGTGTTAAGTGTGTGGGAGGAAACCGCAGGGGATGGGGAGGCAGTCCGGTGCCGTGGTGCAGCAGTGGTCATGTCATTGCGCCTGCTGCCATTGATTGGGGTTGGAGTTGGGGGGGCGGAAGGCAGGTTCCCCCTCTTCTTTCAGACGCGCTGCACTGGTCCATCGTGGCGGAGGAGGGCGACCGGTCGCCCCCGTATCGGGGGGCGCACACCGCCGCGGTCTGGAGGGACACGATGATCGTCTACGGAGGCAACCACCAGAACATCTACCGGAACGACCTCTGGCTGTTCGATTTCCGTATGTGCCGGGCGGTGGTGCCGAGCGGCAGAGGCCACAGTGATTGCCCGCCCCCGCTCTCCTCTTTGGGGGCGCACCGCGCGCCGTGTGCGCGCTGTGTGATAAGTAGGCTATTTTGGACCCATGCCCCCCCCCGATGGCTGAGGTGACCGCAGTAACTACTGTGTTCCGCAGATTCTTACTCAGTCCAAAAACTCAAATAGTGAGTCAAAACAAACCATATTTCCCACCAAAAATGCCGGATTGCTGTCCAAATCTGCTGTTCTTGCCCGTGGACGTCGCTCCCCCGGCGGCGGGTGGTTTCCAGGGTTGGTCACGGGAAAGCGAACTTACTGTTGGGCGCTGTGCAGCAACGCGCCCTTTGCCCCCATGATCTATCGGTATCCGGCCCTCAACAGTCATTGAGTTCCGTTTGACCTCCCTCAAACAGAGTGGCAAGCGCGCCTGTGTGCCTCTTATGATTCATGACATTAATTTACTGTTGTTACAGAGCCATCACGCACATTCATTCATGAACAACACTCCACATCGCTATATCAACCAAACGGCAGCCCTATGAATCTGCCCGCCGACCTGTGCCAAGAGGAATGTGGAATGAGAGATTTGATGCGTTTGCGGATTGGGTACACCTCCGCCAGCGGCAGGAACGCCCTTCGTCGTCGTTTTTTTTTGGGGGGGGGTCGGGGACGGACGAGACACGTCCGATGCAGCGGAGTTCCGGACCGGAAAGCGGCAGGAATCGCGGAAACGAGATCTCTGACGCGGGGCGGGGGTTTCGAGAACCAACAAGGGCCATCGAGGGCTGAGTGGGTGCGGGATCGAAGCCCCGTGTTGTGGCCCAGTCTGCCCCTCCCAAGGCCGCGGACACCCCGGGCCTGGTGCTGATGGGCCCGAAGCCTGCAGAGGGGGGCTGGGGGGGGGGGGGGTTGCAGAGGGATGGGGGCCGGCTACCGACCCCTCCGGACCCCCCCGAAGTTCTCGGAGCCGACTTTCGGCAATTTCCGAATTCGGCGGGGCACGTGGGCGCCGAAGACGCGGGAAGTCTGTTTTCTTTTTTAGAAAAACAAAATTCCGCACTGTTCGTATGAACTCGGAATTCTCAGAATTTATGGAGGTTTCCAAGTCGCCCGGTGCCACGGCCCTCCACGCCCCGTCCCCCACACACCACCGCCGCAGGATCCCACCGGCCCCTTCTGACCGGGTCGGGGGGGGCTGGTGCCCCACGCCAGCGCCCCCTGTGACCGTTTCCCACGGTTACCAACCCGCCGCAATGCTCGGGCCACTCCCGCCGCAAGCCCCGTCATGTGCCCCCCCCCCCCAAAATGCCAGCGTTCGAGCTCCGCGTTTTAATGCGCATGAAAAAATGATACAGCTTTTTGACCCCACCCCAACCGATTTTGGCTGCTTGGCAACCCCCTCGAAGACACTGAAAGTCTTTTTTCTTTTTTGAAAAAAAAATTCCGCACCGTTTGTGTGAACTCGGAGTGCTCGGAATTCTATGGAGGTTTCGAATGTGCGTGACAAAGATGAAACCACTTTTTGACCCCACCCCAACCGATTGTGGCTGCTTGGCAAACCCCTCTTGGGGGGCGTGATGCGTCGTATTTTGACAGAGTTCAGGATCGGGCCCTAGACTTGCCGCTTTTGTCTTCGTGGCTGCCTGCTCCCGGACGAGGCGATCTGTTCCCCTCTGCCCTCGGCCGCTGGCCCCAAAAGCAATTTGTCCGTCGTGCCCGGACGTACCAACCGGCACACGAACTGGGCCTTTATGGCAAACCCCTCGACGCTTCCGGAGTTTGGTCGAGCATGAGGAAGGGGGACGAGGGTTAGGGCTGGGGGCTGGGAGGGTTGGGGGGCGTGAAGGCCCGGGGGGGGAGGTCTGGAGGCCTGGGTCCCATGTTCGGCCAGAGGTACCCGTCCACAGTGAAGGACCTCCCCCTCCCCCGTTGGACCCACCAGCTCCGCTGGTGTTGGGCCGCAACGCGCGCCGTTCCACACCCATGACACCGCCGTTTCACGGGCTTCACGTGGTGGTTTGCCCACCACGGTCGTGCCCCCGGCACCTGTACACGGCCAGGCAGACCTGTTCCGGATGCACGTACACATCAAGGGCATTCGCGCATGCCAAGGTCCCCTCCAACCTCAACCCCAACCCCTACCCTGCGCGCGCGCGTATCTCCAACCTCAACCCCTACCCGTACCCTGCGCGCGCGCGTATCCCCAACCTCGACCCCAACCCGTACCCTGCGCGCGCGCGTATCTCCAACCTCAACCCCAACCCATACCCTGCGCGCGCGCGTATCTCCAACCTCAACCCCAACCCATACCCTGCGCGCGCGCGTATCTCCAACCTCAACCCCAACCCGTACCCTGCGCACGCGCGTATCTCCAACCTCAACCCCAACCCGTACCCTGCGCACGCGCGTATCTCCAACCTCAACCCCGACCCCTACCCTGCGCGCGCGCGTATCTCCAACCTCAACCCCAACCCATACCCTGCGCGCGCGCGTATCTCCAACCTCAACCCCGACCCATACCCTGCGCACGCGCGTATCTCCAACCTCAACCCCAACCCCTACCCTGCGCGCGCGCGTATCTCCAACCTCAACCCCAACCCGTACCCTGCGCGCGCGCGTATCTCCAACCTCAACCCCAACCCGTACCCTGCGCACGCGCGTATCTCCAACCTCAACCCCAACCCGTACCCTGCGCACGCGCGTATCTCCAACCTCAACCCCGACCCCTACCCTGCGCGCGCGCGTATCTCCAACCTCAACCCCAACCCATACCCTGCGCGCGCGCGTATCTCCAACCTCAACCCCAACCCATACCCTGCGCGCGCGCGTATCTCCAACCTCGACCCCAACCCGTACCCTGCGCGCGCACGTATCTCCAACCTCAACCCCAACCCCTACCCTGCGCGCGCGCGTATCTCCAACCTCAACCCCAACCCATACCCTGCGCGCGCGCGTATCTCCAACCTCAACCCCAACCCGTACCCTGCGCACGCGCGTATCTCCAACCTCAACCCCAACCCGTACCCTGCGCACGCGCGTATCTCCAACCTCAACCCCAACCCCTACCCTGCGCGCGCGCGTATCTCCAACCTCAACCCCAACCCGTACCCTGCGCGCGCGCGTATCTCCAACCTCAACCCCAACCCGTACCCTGCGCGCGCGCGTATCCCCAACCTCGACCCCAACCCGTACCCTGCGCGCGCGCGTATCTCCAACCTCAACCCCAACCCATACCCTGCGCGCGCGCGTATCTCCAACCTCAACCCCAACCCATACCCTGCGCGCGCGCGTATCTCCAACCTCAACCCCAACCCGTACCCTGCGCACGCGCGTATCTCCAACCTCAACCCCAACCCGTACCCTGCGCGCGCGCGTATCTCCAACCTCAACCCCAACCCCAGCCCTGCGCGCGCGCCCCAACCCGCAGTCGCCTGCGCACGCCTCCGCCACCAGAGGACTGCAAGTGGTACGAACTGCATTTCGCCGGCTGCCGAGCCGACCTGCGGTACCTCAAACCGGAGTTCCTCATGTGCCACACCAACACCGACAACCTCCCGGACCACGGCGACGACGAGCCGGTGTACCTGGCGGACTACATGAAGGGCTCCTCGGGGCTGACGGCGCGGCGGGCGGTCTCGCAGGACGTCTGCGGGAAGATGGAGCCGTTCGTGCCGGAGACTGTCAGTCAAGGTACAGCACCGGCCGTCCAAGGCCTTGCCGGCGGGGGGGGCAGGCCTGTGCTTCGGGTTGATGCTACACCTGGGGGGGGTCTGAGTGGGGGGGGGGGTGTGTGCCAGGCCTGAATTGGAATATTGTTTTGGCAATGGTGCCCCCCCCCCCCGGACCCCCCCCCCCTTCCAGACCAAAGGGACCATCGTGGGAAAAAACGAAATTCACAATCGGAAAAATCTGATTGGGCCTTTTTTGGTACACAAATTTTCGGGTCCCAGACCCCCTCCCCCCCCCTCAAATACGCCCCTGCCCGAAACGTTCGTTCGGTTACAACGCCAGCACACACGTGCGGGTTTTGTCAACCGGGAGCAGGGCTCCTAAGTAGCCTGGATTTCGGTGACCTTCGGTGATTGGGGGTTGGGGAGTTTTTTACATTTGGTGACTGTGGTGACTGGCAATTTACA
This sequence comes from Eutreptiella sp. 'Long Island Sound 2002', assembly GCA_964036045.1. Taxonomy (NCBI): domain Eukaryota; phylum Euglenozoa; class Euglenophyceae; order Eutreptiales; family Eutreptiaceae; genus Eutreptiella; species Eutreptiella sp. 'Long Island Sound 2002'. Next base: position 11,195,537 of record OZ038395.1, read on the forward strand.
ATAAGAAAAGTGAAACAACAAGGGGCATGCAGGGGCTGTGTTACTCGTTACTGCTGTACTGACGTGTGGTTTGCTATGTACTGGGTGTATCAAACCATTGAAAGGGCCAAAAAAAAAGTTGACAAAAGCCGGGAGGAAATATCACAAACCATTTAGCAACGATCAGGCAATGACGGGATGCATCCCACAACCCCTTGTGCAGTTCTTTACACGTTTTTTACAAGTTTTTTACAGTTTTTTTTTTTACAGTTTTTTACAGTTTTTTTACAGTTTTTTTTTTTACAGTTTTTTACTTTTTTTGCAGTTTTTTTACAGTTTTTTACAAGGCCGTGGAATGGGCCGGTGACTTCGGTGCCGGAGACTTAGGAGGTCTGAGGGAGCTTCGTGTTCTGTGCTGCTGCCAGAGTCTGCCGGCCCGGCAGGGCCCTGTCTTGGATTCGGTGGGCTTTTGTTTGTCTGCATTGGCCTGATATTTCAGTGCTGGCCCCCGGGGGCATTAGTGGGTTGATCGTGCCCCGAAGCAGATGACGGGGCTGCTTTCATCGTCGCTTGTCTCCTACTGCCGATGAAGGGGCTGACAGTGATGCATTGGAACGGCCGTACGCCGGAGGAGGAGGGGGGGGGGTACCCCCCCCCCCCCATGGACCCCCCCCCTCCTCCTCCCCTTCCAATGTTTGAGGCTGACAGCCGAAATTTTGCTTCGGCGCCTTCGGTGCCAAGAGGATTTAAGCTTCAACAATTTCTGGCCCGCATTCGGCGGGGACCAGAGGGGGACCCTGGGAGGAGGGGGGGGTCCCAGCCAACCCCCCCCCCCCCCTCTTCAGACCCCCCGCCCCCTCGCCTTCTAATACATCCGTGGGGGCTGGTTTGTGACCTAAATCAGCTCCTCTGTGGCCTTTGAAGGCGTTTGTTTGTCTGCAATGGGCGTCCGAGTGCCCTTGTTTACAATTGCCAAGGCCCTGGGCTCACCCCCCCCCCCCGACCGCGTGTAGAAGCAGTGAGTAGCGGGACAACTGTCCCACTCTCACGCAGTAGTAAAAGCCATTCTTCCCCGGGCTGGTAGGTAGCCCAACAGGCTGCCCACCTCTCGCAGCTTTTTCGAAACCCGCCCCCTTCACCCCCAGCCCCAGAGTTTTGCTTAACAACTCAGCGTCTCCTGGGGTGTGGGTGGGTGGGTGGGGGGGGTCTGACACCCCCCCCCCCGGTGAGCACCTCCCATCCTGGGGTCTTCGTGATGACCGCATACTGGGCACTGATCAGGCCGTCAGAGGAGGACGCCATGGGCAGAAGTTGCATTCTGGATTCCCCCCCAGGGGCAGGGGGATGCCCGCGGCAGTGCGGATGCCCGCAGTAGTGCGGACGCCTGCTTGTCATAGCAGAAGGTTCAAAGGCGAGAGGCCAATAGGCGCCGCCACAGGCTAACAGAGCCAACCACCAAGGCCTTGTGCCAAACCCCCCCCGGCGATCAACCTGCGGAGGCGGGGCTCCCGTGGAAGCCCCCCCCCCCCCCACACCAAAGAGACCATCGTCGGAAAAAAACGAGATTTACTATTGGGAAACTCTGGTGGGGCCATTTTTGGTACACAAACGTTTGGATACCAGAACCCCCCCTCCCCTCCACTCCCCCCTTCCAATACTTCCCTCCCCCTCCCCCCCATACTCAAGAAAGGCTTGATAGCCCCCCCCCCCCCCCACCGCCGGTATGGGGGTGTCCG
>OZ038395.1:11197451-11304768 GCA_964036045.1 Eutreptiella sp. 'Long Island Sound 2002'
CCCCAAAGGCCAGGCCCACCAAAAAGCACCGCAGGACGTCTGAAATCGCTCAAACACGTCATTTTACACATGAATTTGGCAAATCCGGTTCACCCCCCATTTGTTTGGCACTGGGGACAAATAAGGCTCGGCCCCTCGCGCCTGTTTTCCGGACCCCCCCTTCCCCTAATTCACACCGGCTCAAAGGGGCCCCCTCCCCCCGGAGTTGCAATGGACCGTGGGCCCAACCTCGTTGCCCAAGTCCCTTTGCTCACCGACATCCATGTCAGCCATCACCACAACACACCTCAACAGGATTCAAACCGGCCTATGTCTCCTTCAGCCCCCCCCCCCCCGCCCAAGCCACACTGACCTATGGCACAGGGGGCGCACTGCACTGCGCGGGAGGATACTGCAGGGATCGCCGGACGCTCTGTTTGGCGGGAGAGGCTGTTGGAGTTCTCCTGATTTTGAGCAGTTGTGGGAGGGTGCTGTTCGTGTTAGGGCTGTGTTACTGTAGGAGGCCCGGCAATGGAGATGTGTGAATGCCCTGTGCTCGGTGCTGCATGCTGCATGCCGCATGCTGTGCCTGGGTGCTGGGTTCTGTGTGGTGCACGTTGCATGCTGTGGTATGTGTGCTGCAGGCTGTGTGCTGTGTGCAGTTGTGTGCTGTGTGCTTCTATGCTTTTGGTGTTGTGCTGTGCTGTGCTCTGCTGTGCTGTGCTCTGCTCTGCTGTGCTGTGCTGTCTGGTGTTGTGTTGCGTTGTGCTGTGTTGTGTTGTGTTGTGTTGTGTTGTGTTGTGTTGTGTTGTGTTGTGTTGTGTTGTGTTGTGTTTGTGTTGTGTTGTGTTGTGTTGTGTTGTGTTGTGTTGTGTTGTGTTGTGTTGTGTTGTGTTGTGTTGTGTGGTGTTGTGTGCGTGTGTGTGTGTGTTGTGTGCGTGCGCGTGTGTAGATGTGTGTGCTGTATACCGTATGCTGTGTACTGCGTGTGGTGAGCTGTGCTGCGTGCCGTGTGGCGTGTGCCGTACGTTGCCTGTTGTCTGCTGTTTGCCGCATTGCAATGTGCAGTGGGCTACGTGCTGCGTGGTGCATGCCCTACTGCTGCACGCCGCATGCTGCCGTGCGTGCTGCGCGCCGCGTGCTGCCCTCCGCGCGCTGCGCCCGGCGTGTCGTGTGGTGCTGCGGGAGGTGTGCCGTGTGCTGTGTGCCGCGCGCCGCACAGCGCGTGCGCTGTGCGGGGGCGCCGCATCGCGCACGCCGTGCGGTGTGCGGCGTGGGCTGTGTGGTGTGTGCGGCGCTGCACGGCCGCGCGCCCCCCGCGCTGCCGTGCGGTGCGTGCGACGTGCGGTGTGGGGCCCCCTGCACGCGGGCACGCGGTGCGTACAGATGGCGACGAGGGCGGCACGCGGACCCCGAGTCCCGAGCAGCGCTCAAGAGAAGCGACGCCAATCAAGGGCTCTGCAGCCCCGCGCAGGTCTCGCCACTCCCCACGAGACGTGCCACTCGCTGTCGTGTGACCGGCAACGGACGGGCATTCCCAAATCCCCTGGGGCAGTAGGGCTTTCAACTGCGGGGGGGGGGGGGGGGGCTCTGGGAAAAGGGCTCAATTGACAGGACCATTTATCAGTTGTTATGAACTCCGGCGCCTTTTTGAGCATTAAAAATGGTCATTTTTTTTCATCAAATCCATGGCACATGTTGACTTTTCTGAACCCCCTCGACGCGCTGATTCCAAAAATCCCATTTTCATTTTTTGCCGATTTTTGGGTCCGGGTCACCTCCGGGGCCCGGGGGTCAGTCTCGGTAGGATTTTGATGGTCCCGTCATTTGAGCCCCTTTTGGGGGGTCCAGCCAGGGGCCTGTATCGACACCCCCCCTTTCCAATTGAAAGCCCGCCTGCCCCGGCATCCGCTGCCGCTTTGCATCCCCCCTTTTGGCCCGGCGGTTTGCCATTGGGAGTGCACCCGCGATCGTGATGGCCCCGCACCGACGCCAAGACTGGCCCAGTGGCGATCACGCACGGAGGAGGGGCGCTCCGGGCAGGACGGGGACCTTGCGTGACGTGGCCGTTCCGCCGTGACCCCAGGCCTGCCCGGCTGCACGGAGGGACGCGGTGACCAGGGGGGGCGGGCGGGCCGCCACGGGGGCCCCCATCGGCTGCAGGAGGCCCCCACCCACTCCTCCCCTGCCCTGTACCGCAGCCACCGTACGAGGCGGAGGCCTGGTTCATGCGGCCCAATTAGGCACGCGTTGGGGTGCGGGGAGGGGGAGGGGGTGGGGCAGGGCTCCTTTTGACAGCTCGGCACCGCTCGGCGGGGGAGGGGGGGGGGTCCCGCACCACCCACCCCTCCCCCCCTGGACCCACCCAGCCCCCCTAAAGTATCCGGCAAAAATTTTCTCCGGGCATTCGGCTGATCAAAAATTTTCTCCGGGCATTCGGCCGATCAAAAATTTTCTCCGGGCATTCGGCCGATCAAAAATTTTTTCTAGCAGGCTGACTTGGATTTTTCTTGTGGATTTTGCTGTCGGGGGGCGGGGGGGGTTCTCCTTTCTTCCTCCCCTGCTTCAGACGGCCTCAGGTAGCACTGTTTTTCACCAACGGCGGATTGCATGGGACCCAGAGTTTAGCTTAACAACTCAGCATCCCCTTTGGGGGGGCGGGGGGGGGGGGGCTGACAACCCCCCCCCCCCCTCGGACCCCCCCCCTTTAAGTGATTGGGCAATTTTTTCTCCAGGCCTTCGGCCAATCAAAAAAATTTTCTGGCGCCTTCGGCGCAAGTCAGTTTAGGCCAAAAAAATTTGTTTGGCGCCTCTAACAACTCAGGGTCTCCTGAGGGGGGGGGGGGGGCACAGCCCCCCCCCCCCCCCTTGAGGAAAATTCTGGTGGGACCCGCCCTCAGCCAGTCCTAGTTACCCCCCCCCCCTCCAAGGCCATCTCGGCCTCAGGCAGTGTGGGTAGGTCAACCCCTAAAGTCTCTGTTGAAGGTGCCGCCCAAGGCACTGGAAGGAAGTTTCTTCATGCGTCCCCGTTCGATGGGACAGATAGTGCGGGGGGCGCGGGGAGAGGCATAGACCTACGGTGTCGGGGAATCCCATGGGCGGGTGGGCGGTTCGTCGCTGGCAGTTGGTCACAGTAGTGCTGTGTCATGCAGCACCCATTGCGCCAGCGTGCCGCCTTTGCACCCGCAGCGCCATGCTGCCCTGTTTGTGCCGTGTGGCTGTGTTGTGTTTGCCGTGTTGTGGGGGGGGCTCAGAGGCCAACAAAAAGTTTGTGCACCTAAATCGACCTCCAGTTTCGGGCCCTGTTGATGAATTTCATTTTTCCCCCGAGGACAACTTTTCTGATGTCGATGAGGGGGGGGGGTCATGCGGAGGAGCTCCGGCTCCCCCCCCCCCCCAGGTACCGGTAACCAGAACCAGCACCACCCCCCAAAGAGCAGGCAGTTAACCGGAGCTAGACCAGAACCCAACGAGCTGGCGGGGTGCACGCGACGTCAGGAGCAGGCGACGCGGTTTGGGATGATGGGGAGCGGATGCATAGGGCCGCCGAGCCCGTCACTGCCTTGCCAGGAGATGGCCCTGGTCAACCAGAACCAGAACCAGAACCCCAGGTACCGGTAAGCCCTGGCCTGCCTGGAGCCCTCCCTCCCCCGTTAGAACAGTGGTCAAGGCTGTCGCGGTTGAAGAGCTGGTGCCTGCCGTCGTGGACGACCCTCGTTGTACTCACACTTCCCAAGAAGGGGCATACGACGGGGCCCACCGGCTCTGGTTCCCTCGAGACCCGGGGGATCCGGGACAGGGGGGCCGCCACCATGACTGTCTGGAAGGACAACACGCGCGGGGGGGGGGGGGGAGCTGAGCAATGGGGCCTCACGCACGCGGAAACGCGGCGAGACATGCGGGGGACGACCTGAGTGTGGAGGGGAGTGGGCAGCAAAGACCGCACAACGACCCCTGCGAGAACAACCGCAACCCCCAGTACGCCAACGACGGGGCTCCGCGAACGCGGAAACGACACCAGCAGGAGCACCGGCCGCAGCGGCCGACAGAACGCAGCGACCCGACGCAACATGCGAAGGGAAGAACGGGTGACCGTCCAGGGCCCCGTAAAGGAGCAACAACCAGACGGACTGTCACACGGGGGGGGGGGAGGCTGTGGGCTGGGGGGACCCCGTCGCACGCCCCCCCCCCCCCCATTGCCCCGAGCGCCTCCTTCCCACGCTCCGCAGGCCCTCCACGACGCCTCCGGTGGACGCCGCGCACGACAGCGCCATCGCGGACACACTTGCGGCCCGAATGAAGGCCCTGCAGCGCAAGAAAGCGGGGAAGTAGAGGCCCGCCCCCCGGGCGGTGGCGTGTGTGCGGTAGTGCGGGGGGGGGGGGGGGGGGCATGGCACGGGGGGCCCGGCGAAGGAGGGGCGGGGGGGCTCTGGGGAGGGGCCTCTGTGCGGGACAGGGCGGGGGGACGAGGTCCGTGGAAGGACAGCGCAGCGCCGAAGAAGAATGGGGGAGCCAAGTGGAATGTGGCGATTGGGTGGGCGGAGACGGGGGATGGGGTGGGGGGGGTGGTCCCGGACCTACTCCTCGGTGCCCCCCCCCTCTCATTGTCCAATTGCAGTGGCTTCGACAATAGCTCGGCTTTGCGAAACATTTTTACAACCCTGCGCACCCTGGGCCACAAAAAATAGCGGATCGTGCCATCCCCTGAAGTTGGACCCACCAGGAATTGAACCCATGCTGTTAACCATTCCACTACCTTCTTTATCTGCCCCGGCACAGAGAATACAGATGCACTTTTGCCTTACTGTGGGGTGCATTACCTCAAATCTGCAGTCCTGCTGCACCGCATGTCTGTTTCCTCCACTTTTCAATCCTCTCAATTGAATTAGGTCTCACCCCCCCCCCCCCAACCCCAACCCTCCCGCTGGCGTCACGAGGCACTAGCCGTGGCTTGAAATCGGGCTGCTCTGCGGCTGCCCGCATAACTTTTGGTGGCAACTTGCTGTTCATCTTTCCGATTGGCAACGGGTCAAATGGCCGAGTGGTTGAATGGTTGGCAATCCCTCTCCCTTTTCCTTTGCCGTTACCATTGGCAGCCTGACCGCCACTCGCTACGCTAGTAAGCCCCCGACCCCAAATAAAACAAGCATTCGTTCTTAACTTGGGCCACCAGCCGGTGGCGGTATCAGTGGGGGTTCCTATCTTTTTGGGTGGTTCCTATTCAGTCTCTTGCCCATGGCACCTCCAAGACCGTCCAAGGCAGTTCTTATTTTTGTTGTTGTTGTTGTTGTTGGGGGGCGGTTCTTAGTTTGGGCCCGGTTCTTACTTTTGGAGCGGGGGTTTCCGCCGCCCCGGACCGGAGAAGCTGCCTCGCCCGGATCGGTTGCCATACCCGAGGCACCTGCGACGCCACAGGCAGCCGCAGACATCATCGGGATCGCCCGAACGGACGATTGCGTGGAGCATGCCCCTGCCCCGTGATGCGTACCGCACACTGATCAGCGGGTGATGGTGACCCTTGTCGACTCATATATATATCTCTATGTTACGGTAGCCCCCCCCCCCCGCGCGCGCGTGTGCGTGCGGGTGCTCACACGGACACATACCGCGAGCAAAACGGGCGCCGAAGACGCGAAGGAGTTGGCGCATCCATCGCAAAGCCGCTCAATGCCCTCGGGGGGGGGGGGGGGCTGTCCCGCGTCGTCGTAGCGCGTCGGAGGCGGCGCCGGGACCGGGCGGCCGTTGTCCGCGTGGCCGGGGAGCGTGCGACGAAGGCCCGGGGGCTGGGCCGCCCGCGCGTCGGGCTCCCGCCCCTTTTTTCGCATCGGGCCCCGTTTGGGGCTACCCCACGGGGCCCCATGGGTTCGGCCGTGCGGCGCGATGACGCTCCGTGGCCAGGCCTTGCGATGCCGGGCACGGGCAGGCGCGGGCAGTGGAGGAGGTGGTGGTACAGATTCAGTTGCATCGGTTGAGCCTCCGCAACCGACTTGTCACCGGGCCGACCATCCGTTTTATGATATCAAGGGCCGCAAGGGGACCGCGTCCTGCAGCCCCCCCTCCTCCCGGCGCGCGCTCGCGCGCGCACACACACACACACACACACACCAAATGCACGGCATACCTCAGCGGAGTCGCCTGACCAAATGCATTCAACCACCGACCGCTGGTCGCCCACTGCGCAAGGGGGGTAGAGGGTTCGCTGCGGTTGTGAGATGCCCCGAGCGCCACCACAGGGGGGGGGGGGTGCAGGGGTATTTGGGCAGGGGAACAAAATTGCGGGGGACAGTTTTCGTTTTTCAGATTGGTGCCAAAGCCCCCCCCCCCCCCCCGGCATTTTTTCGCGCAAACCAGGCCGTTTCTTGCCCCCGGGGTCAGCAGCTGACATTGTTCTTCTGCGGGGAGGTACTGGGGCCCGTGTATTGCATGTCAGGGCGACCTGAAAATTGCTCTGCGGGGGGGGGGGGGGGGGGGTGACATGGACGCCCGCCGAAGGAGGGGGGGGGGGTGGAGAAATGGGGTTCCGTGTCGGGCCCTTTGTTTTGTGTAAGAACGGATGTTGGCGCCAAAGGCGCAGGAACACAAAATTTGGCCCGAAAAAGTTTTTTCCACCAATAATCCCCCCCCCCCCAACATTTGAGTAGTCAAAATGATCAGCGCGACGTGGGTATCATTTTGAGCCATAGATGTTGGGTTGAAGCCCCCCCCCCCCGGCACGGCAGGTCGGGCGCCCCCGCCCTGTCCCGTCACGGCGGCCAAGGAGGGGGGGGGGTTGGGAAAATGGGCCTCCGTGTCCCCCCCCCCCCCCCACAGAGCAATTTTCTTCCCGCCCAGGATCAGTATTTGTGCTGGTGCATGTCCCGAAAGATGTTTTTTTTGTATCCGCTGTGTATCCCAAGGACTGTGGGTCCCGCAACTGTACCCAAGGCACCAAATTTTTGGGGTGCCGAATTTTCCCACGCCCGAACCCCCCCCCCCCCCCCTTTCATTGGCGCCTTTGGTCCTGGGTTCATTCCCCACCCTGTGTTGTCCCCCTCTTGGGGCCTGCGTCTCGGCACTGCCGCCTATCCTATGTGCAAAGGCATGACCCACAAACCATCGGTTGCAAGGTCAACTGATGCGGTTCTTGGAGCGGCACACTTCGCCAAGCCATGGATGCGCTGTCTCTGGTCTTCATCCGAGCACGACCTGAACGGGGAACCCAATCCAACTCTAACCCGGTCGGCGTTGTCAGAACCTGGTATTTTCCGAAACAACGGGGTCCAGCAGAGGCTTGCGCTTGAACCTGCTGCCTCTGCAGTACCATGCGTTGCTTAAAGGTAAATGACCGCAGGGCTTATAGGACCCCTACCCGTTTGCGTACCCAGTCCACATCCACAGTTGTGGGAAACTCCAACCATGTTATCATATCTGTACAACGAGGCACAGAGCCTGCGAATGGGAACCAGAATCCCTGAAAATCACTTGTATTTACCATGGAAGTAGGGCAAGGCACAGGGCAAAGCATTGATATAGGAAATATGCAAATGTAGTAGAGAATATGATACCAATGCATGAAATAATAGACAAATCTTGAGAATCTCTAGTTACGCGATGCGCATGCGCTCTAGCCTTCTTACAGTTTGTGTCGTTTTGGAGAATTCTACTTCAAAATTTTGGTTCAACGATTATAAGGGGCTGAAACGCAATAAAGTGATGCAAAAGGGCATTGGATTGCAAAAAAACCAACAAGAAAAGCCCATTTAAGGACATTATTCGTGAAAAGCCAGCCCCGTAGGCCAGGAGGGTAAGGTGTAGAAGGTGGTAGATGATTTGGAGAAGTGAGTGATAGAAGTGGACACGTGAGTGATAGAAGTCTGCAACCGCGGTGTCCCCGCCAGACGTGACCTCCCAACCGCTGTTCTAACCGCCGGTGACCGCCTTTGCAACCGCCCTTGCAACCCCCTTTTGAGCCCATTGCCCCGAGAGACGTTGCTGCACACGCGATGCCCGATTCCACTCACTGCGCACTGTGCGGCGCCCTGTGTGGGCACCCACGCAAGCAACACAATGAGGTGGTGGGGGGTGGGGGTAGAAGGGGCTACAAGGGGGGAAAAAATTTAGTGCTGGAAGAAACCATGTCTGGAAAAATTTAGTACGGCCAATTCTGGCGCAATTTTTCCCATCATTTTTAACGATTGTGGCGCAATTTTTCCATACTTTTTTTTGGACATCAAGTTCAAAATTTGTACCCTGTGCTGGGGGGGGGGGGTATGATGGGGGGAGGGGAGGGGGAGGGAATACTGCTGCAATCAACACAGGGTTCTATCCTTCAGGGCACTTCAGGCTGCCTACCACACGTAGTTGCCAGTTAATAGTGAGCGCAGTGTCAACTGACACTGTGTTCTCCGTAGGTCGCTGTTCGGCAAAGGCAGCTGCAGCCCAGTACCTGGATGAAGACGTCCACATTCTGTTGCACAACTTTTTCCAGACCGAACCTTGCACCTGTACCTCTGCCTAATTGGGGAGTTACGACCAGGGTCAGCGGCTGGGCGCAATCAGTAATTTGGATGCCACTTGCAGTGCGGGGAACTGCATGGACCTGAGCAAACTAGACCCTCATCACAGCTTTTCCTCAAGTGGTGTCACCCTCAATAAGGAGAGCCGACCTTAGGCCTTGCCCTTCACCATGGAAAAGGGTGGCGCAATTTTTCCCATCACTTTTAACGATTGTGGCGGAATTTTTCCCCCGCGGAATTTTTCCGGGCAAAAATTTTCCCATACTAAATTTTTCCCCCCCTTGTAGGGATAGAGCCCTCGGAGCTTGACTGGGGACCTTGCACACTCCATTGGTCTATGCTCCGCAGGTTTCCCTTACCCAAAGTGTGGTTTTTCGACATCACATTTGACCAAAGAATACACAAAAGTAGGCCCCGTGTGAGGGAACCCTGCGGAGCTCCCATCTTGCACGCCCTCGGAGCTTGACTGGGGACCTTGCACACTCCATTGGTCTATGCTCCGCAGGTTTCCCTTACCCAAAGTGTGGTTTTTCGACATCACATTTGACCAAAGAATACACAAAAGTAGGCCCCGTGTGAGGGAACCCTGCGGAGCTCCCAGCTTGCACGCAATTTTTTCAGTCGAAGGCCATGACAAAAGCATATTGACAAGGTTCTGCCCATTTTTATGGGGGCGGGAAGGGGTGTGTGGCCTTGGCCCTCTTGCTCGGTGGCGCCCCCCGTGGGTTGGCGCGGCTGCAGCCAGTGATATCCCCTGCGGCGACAGTGCCGGACACCACAGCGTTTCGCACCACATCGTTCGCATGACGGTCATGGCGCTCACGTAGTGAGCTCGCAGCGTGGACTTCTGGTTCTTCCGTCGATACCAAGACACCCGGTCTAGAGCTTGTTTCATACCGCGCCCGTTGTCTCCTTCACTTGGGCATGTAGAGTCCAAGCACATCATGATAAGTGCCTACCTCCTTTCCACAGCGTTTGCTGTGGATATGAAGATTCGTTTGCGCGCCTATCAGCCTCGCCGCTTCGCCTCCAGAGCGCCCTGCACTGTCCGGGAATGACCGGATGTGAGCGCGCCTGGCAGTGCCGGCAGGGGGGTGGGCGCCTGGGGCGGAATGCTCCGACTGTGGGCAGCGGGGCAGAGAATCCCCTCGTACCTATGCACCCGCACTGGTCCGGCCGTCCCCCCGCCCCCTCTGTCCAGGACTGGCCTGGACCAGTGCGCGGGCCACACAAGACCCACGGGGCACGGGACACCGCTTTTTCGGTACCCAACCAGCCTTCATGGAGCCGCCCACTGAGACAGGGGCTTCGGATTCCCAGTCACAAGGGGGCCGTTTTTGTGCGATGCGGCGCGTGCCTGTGCGCACTGTGCCAATAAAAGGTCTGGCCACTGAGCCAGCCAAGCATCATTTTTGGCACCATTTGGGTGTATCGCAGGGGGCACCCCCGGAGTACCAAAACCACATTTTGTTTTCCTCTGTGCGAATTTAAGTCCCCCCCTCTTCACTAAGAGTCACCACCTGGTCTTGCTGCTTGCATCCCACCCCACCCACCCCCGTTGCGAGAACAACGCCATTGTCAGAACAGCACGAGCTGTTCTCTCTCTCAGGATGCTGACCTCACCCCCCCTCCCCGCCACTGTCGCCCGCTCCAGCTCTACCTCTGCTATCACAAAGTCATCCATCTTCGATGGGACCGGCGTTGATGGCCGGTCCACATCGATGAACTCACGTCCCCAACTGGTTCCCAGCTTCAGGGGGTGGAGCTGCCGTCCCGCATTCGCTTGATCGTGCGCCTTTTCATTTCCCCCCACCCCCACATGTCCCGTGTTTCCGCAGCTTTTGGACACAGCGTGCGGGACCTAAATAGGCTGACCTGTTTCTGCAGCTTTCGGAACCGTGGGATGTGGCGATTCCTTTCTCTTGTGGTCACGATCAAGTCTTTCCTGTGATTTGGGGCTGGGGGGTGGTATTTCAGGGATGCTGATGACTGTCCTGCCGTTTCTTGCCCCTCCCTTCCGTACGATGCACCTTTGTAGACATGGCTGTCTGGGCCTCGACGATGCATTGCCTCGCTGCTTGTGTCTGTTCACGGCGTGCGCATACAATGCCCTTGTCAGAGGAGGTGTTTTTTTTTTGCTCGTCATTTTCAGTGCTTTTACCGTTGTTCTTGCAACGGGGGAGGGGACCACAAAACAACAGTACAACAGTACTGAAACAAGGTCGCTTAGTCCAGCTGTCATGCACGTGATGCCTGAACTAGAGGTGCTTGGTTCGTATCCCGCTGGAGCTATAAGAAGGAACGCAGTCTCCTCGGCGCTAGGGTGTCTGTGGGGGAGCCTTAAGCGCAGTGCGCGCGCAGTGCAACTATTTGGGCGTCTGGCTGTACTAGAGACCCATACTTTGTGATACTAGGGGCCCCTAGGGGCATCATGGTGACCCCTAGCGTAGGTTTTGACTTCTGATTTTGTTCCCCTTCTTTTGGGGACCCCCGAGAATGCAGGGGTGACGTAGCATTTCCGCCCTCTTTTGGGCCCCAACCTTCCGGTGCTATTGAGGAAACCGGGACAATCTTTGAATCCACGCTTTGTTGCGTGGTGCATCATGGTGACCCTTGGCCTAGGTTTTGACTTCTGATTTTGTTCCCCTTCTTTTGGGGACCCCCGAGAATGCAGGGGTGACGTAGCATTTCCGCCCTCTTTTGGGCCCCAACCTTCCGGTGCTATTGAGAAGTGTGAATTGCAATATTGTACGGATTGCATTGACACGCACACATGTGACAGTGTGACATTTCTTTGATTCTGCAACTGTGTCATGTTGTGCACACAAGTTGCGTATTCTCAATGTGTACTTAGTTGACAATGGACCAGAAAGACAGTTGTGTGTTCTTGAGGGTGGCGACCAATGCGCTGTTCATGGCCTTTCCAGATGTGCATGATGTGTGTTATGTTCAGGGAAGGTGGTTTGCAACTTTCTTGAGCTGGGGCAGTTTGGGTCACCTAATTCTAAGGGCGTTTCCAAGGGGTGTGCTTGGGGGCTCTTCCGGGGGAACATAGTCTAAAAGTAGCGCGCAGTGCGCGCGCAGTGCAAAGATTCCCCCTGTGACCCCACCAGCCGGAAGGGATGCTGCCAGGGATAAGACGGGTAACTTTACGCTGGAACCCAGGTTTCCCCAGAAACCCAAGTTTGGCATCACTGCCTCTCTTCTCCACAGTGTGCCGCGCGCTCCCGCCCGTCAGATGGTTGTTCGAATTAAACTGTGCCCGTGTCCTGAGGGCAGGGAGGATCCAGAGAATCAGCCAAACTTGGAGCACGCCCAAGTACCTTACCTTACCTTACAACAGTACAGTGATGCTCGCTGTCCCTCTGTGTCCCTGGGTCACATCCCTGAATTAGGTATAGTGCAGGCCCTTGGCTTTGGACTATTTCCAGTCTCAATTGAGATTTGCCATCCCTGTCAGAATTGATTCCAGTGTGTTGCTGCCGACGTGTCTCACATCTGCGTGCGATGCTTGGCTTTCGAGTAACCAGCGTCTGTGTTGACCACTGCAAGTGCAACACAATTGGAGATCATTGTATGCAGCAAAACCAATCGTTGGTGTCACTGGGCTCCGAACACTTGGCTTTACTTGAGATCTAACCGTCTGCGCCTCTGAGTGGGCTTGGGTAGCCTTGGTATTAACCCCTGTGCTTTTAGATGTGAGCGTCGAATCCGACCATGGGCTACCAGCAGCACTTAGCACAGGGAAGGGTATGTGCGACAGAGCAATGGCTGGCATCAAACTGGAACACCTGGATCGTGGATTTCCTTTTTGTCTCAGTGTCTGTGCAGCCGCCGCAACATGCTTGCACTTGTTTCAATCATGCCTCCAAGTCATTTCATGTCCTGTCATGTCATGTCATCCCATGCCATGGCATATTGTGTCATGCCGTGCCGTGCCGTGCCATGTCGTGTCGTGTCATTTCATTTCGTTTCATTTCATTTCGTTTCATTTCGTTTCGTTTCATTTCATTTCGTTTCATTTCATTTCATTTCATTTCGTTTCGTTTCATTTCATTTCATTTCATTTCATTTAATTTCATTTCATTTCATTTCATGTTACATGTCATGGCATGTCATGTTGTGTTGTGTCATGTCATGTCTACGTCACGTCTTGGATGTGGTGCCCTTGCGTAGCCCCGCTCATTTGTGCACCTGCTCAGTGGACTGTCTCCCCTATCAGGCAGACAGACGGTGGCAACCCGCTCTCTGCGTTTGTCGACTGTCTGGCAAACTCGAGTGATCCAGCCCGCTGTCACCGTGAACTGCCATCTATCGCATACCCCACATTGGATCTTTCATGGCAAGAGATGCACAGAAGAAGCACAAGATGCCCTCTCATGCCTCTTGTTATGGTACATCCTAGAGCAAGGCTCCATGTTTCCATGCTAACCCCCCCCCCCTCTTGAATAGTAACCGCCCTTGAATAGTAACCCGGGGGGCGAGGGAACCGTCACTTTCAGTTTTCCAAGTTTGATTAGAAGGCTGGATGTTGAGCCTTTCATGTGTGTTGCTGGTTGGACAAGGTAGTATTATTGTGTACTTCAAATTTGTTGCATCCAAGGCACTACAATGTACCCTGTATCATGCAGAGCACTTAGTTTTTCGCAACTTCAGCCACGGATGTCGATCATATTGACACGTACCCAGCTGGTACTGTTGTCAATTTCCAACGTTCGGGAGGCAGTGTTGTGCTTGCCAAGATTCTGGGCCTCAGAGCATGGTGCTGACTACCGGTGCATCACATATGAGCGCTCTGGTACTGTAGCGACGCATGACTGCGCCCATATAACAAGGATGTCTGTTGATAGTTGTCTTCCAAGTGGTGTTGAAGAAGACAGTGACAGTGCATCAGATGCTGCGGTTGTGTGGGCAAGGAGTGTGCGGGGAGTATGGGGGCTGGCAAAGCGTTTTTGCCAATGGGAAATTGCATTTCACACGACACCCAACAGGCAGTTTCCGGGTCTTTTTGTAGTTCATATGCCCTTTTGTATGTTTTGCTCCATGCCACGCGTCCTTTGTTTTCCCTTGGGGGGGGGGGGGTAACCGTCACTTTGGGTATGTTCCCCTGGGTGGGGCCGAGGATACCGTTGCGTGCAGGCGTTTACTATTCAAGGGGGGTGCAGAACCTCGGCTCCGACCTTCTTTCATTGCCACCGCCCCTCCTACTGCCCAGGCGCTGACATTTTGCACATTTGGTGATTTCTGCCAAGATTGCTGCCAATCTCTCTGCCATAGTTGCGTCTAAGCCTGCGGATGGGGAGCCCATTCTGGGGCCCTCTGTTCATGCATGTTCAGCTCTTCAAGGCGAAGTGTCCTCGTCGATAAAAAAAATGCCGTTCACTGTTCCTTTGTCCCATGACATGAGGAGTGCCAGTCAGTCTCCCCCCCCCCCCTCATGTGGAGGCCAGCCGCCTGTGTGGCGTCCATGGCGGCCTAGCGTCTATGCCAGAGTGCCCTTAAGCTGCGCCTGGAACGCCCTGTTGACCGAAGCAAAAACAAGGGGGTGGCACCAGGGATGCATTAGAAGGGAAGGGGCCTCAGAGGCGTCCCGGTTGGTCAGGTGGTTGGAGGAGGTTGCCAAAGCAGTTGGCGGCGGTTACTGTCGGTTACAAATGCCATTGAGGCTGGCACTTGGGGGGAGTATCAGACGCGGTGCGCGCGCGGTGCATGCGCGGTGCGGGTACTGGGGTTGTTCCGTAGACCCTTTCATCCAGAGCCAATCAGGGGGAATGGTAATGCCTCAAGAGCCCACCAGGTACCATTTACAACTCCTCTCCCAGTAGACCATCTCCGAGGGAAGTTGTTCAAATACCTGACGCGGTGCGGACGCGGTGCGCGCGCGGTGCACGCGCGGTGCGCGCGCGGTGCGGATACTCCCCCTTGGCGTCACAGGGACAGTGGCTGGGGATGGGCTGGACGCCCTGGAGGGGGGAGGGGGGGGTTACCTCCCCCCTTTCCAATGCATCCCTGGGTGACACACTGTTCCTCAGTAGACCAGGGCATCCCTCAGAACATGCCACATGATTCTCGTGCTGTGCATTGCATGCCTCTGCACTGTGTATGTGTCTCCACGAAGGGAACCGTGCACAGCCCACTGCTGCCCAAGGGGGCGGGGGTTCTGCAATAGAAGGGGAAGTGGAACTGCCTGTAGACGTGCTGTTCTGTGTTGGAGGGTTCCTAGAATTGCCAGGGGCGAAGCAGAATGAGGGATTGTAGGGGGGCAAGGGGGGGGGTGTCAAGATATTTGAGATACTGACCTTGAGGTTGAAAAATTGCTAAAAATGACCCAGCCTGCCAAAACAAGCCTGCAAAAAAAATGAGGAAAAAAAACCTCGAAATGAAAAACCAAGAAAATCCTTTTTTCTATAGAGGTTAGGGGCCATTAATGGGGGGTAGGGGGGTTGTAGCGAATGGGATATTTCACTCCATTTTGTCATTATTGACAGCCTAAGGTTTCAGATGACACAATTGCGTTTGACCGATGGCAGTTGGTAGTTAGCAACTCAGCAAAATACTAAGTGCATACAAAGGGGGTGTTGCCTGAACCGTGCGCGCACCGTGCGCGCACCGTGCGTCCTTTTGCGTATTCTGTGTCCACCAGATCCACAATGCCTGAATCTGAGCTGCCCTAGCTTGTCGCCGGACTGCCTGTGTACTACCACCGCTCCAACGGGGATAGGGTGTCGGCCACTGTCGTTGACCCTTCTCCAAGAGGTGGGAGTCGCGTCTCTATTCGGTACGAATTGGGTGGTGAAAAGGTCTTGTACGAGCATGCACCCGAGGAGCGGTTGGAGTTTGCAATTGTGACTGCTGAGAGCCCCGATTCCCCCCAACCTATGCACTATGAGGCGCCGATGGACGCTTTGCTGGAGCCCCAATTACCTGAAGTGGAAGCTGAAGCCCCTAGAATTGATGATCATGAGCCAGAATGCTGTGGCGGATGAAATTGAAATTCCCGTAACCCAACCAGTGTTGTCGCTTGTGTTGTCGCCTGTGCATGGTTTGTAACGGAGGTGCGTGCAAGGTGCAGAAATTGGGAGCCTGGAACCTGTGACAAGCATCAGATTCAAAAAAAAAAAATTCCCGGTACGCCAATAGGGGCTGCAGGGTGCAGAAAATAGGACCCTGGAACCTGTGACAAGCATCAGACTAAAAATTGAAGAATCCTGGTATGCCAGTATGGACTGCAAGGTGCAGAAATCAGGACCCTGGGTGTGTTTCTATGGGGGCCATTCAACGGGGTACAAGTTGGGCAACCATCCCAAAAACATTGAACCGTGCACGCACCGTGCGCGCACCGTGCGACAACGCCCCCAAAGAGTTTACATCTCAGTGTGACCCCGAATGGACAAGGTGTGACCCTTGGGCAGTTTGTTTATTCTTTGCGCTGAAAATTTCACTATCTTTTGAAGCCTGCATTTACAATCTCACCAAGAGTATCTTTGTGCATATTTTTGTATCATTTGTTTTCTTTGTGCACTGCAGTGTAGATCTGATTTGGAAGGATACTTCATGCCACATCATATCCAATAGATAAGTTGCATGCTACCTAGATAGGCGATCCACGGGTTGAACCAAGCGCTTCTAAAAAAAGAAGCCTTTTGTCTCTGGGTGCATAGGCAACTAGGATCGCAAGATTTCTGAGAAAAGATAAAAAGGATTGACCAGGGTAGGGCATGGTGTAGGTTTTTGTGGTGAGAATCTTTAAGACGCCGGGTGCTTTGCCTTTGTGATAGGGTGTGATTTGTCAAATGCCACATTTCCAACTTGCCGCCAGGGCTCTATATGCCGTTGATGGTATGATTGGCTATTATGGTGCCCCAAAATGAGCAATATATATACCCTCCCACAAAAACCTACAACCGTCCGTGGACCACAGAGGTCTAAATCAAATTTCGCTTTTGGGCGCATCACAACCATCGCGGCTTTAATTTCATACTCGGGCGGTTTTCTCCCCAGAGGGTCAGGTTATAGATGTAGAGAAAGGTTGAAATGTCCCAAAATAATGATGCAAAATTGTTCATCACCAAAAGTCTAGACTGTTGGAGATATCATGTAAAAAAGTACATTGCAGCTATGAATGGAGGGTGAATTGGCGGTTTGGCATGTTTGCTCTGGTGTGTTTCTTTCTTTGTTTTTTTTTTTTTAGGTTTGCTTGGTTTTGCAGCATGTTGTTCACAAGGCTGAAACACAGACAAATGGGAGGGAGGGGGGTAGTGGGCATGGTAATAGTCAAAACCATTCATTCTAGGTAATTGAATGGTGAAACTTTGTACAAATTTCAATGTTTTTAGATTCTCACACCGTATAGCATGGGTTTCTATTCTAGTTTCCTTCCATCTGTTCCGGATTCTGAAGAAAATTTGGAATTAAGCATACATAAAATGAGGCTTTCCCTAGTTTGTGTGATTCTCATCAATGGAAATAAAGTTGCAACTAGGACTCAACAACTTTGCAGTCAACAGCTTTACACACCCACTACTTTTACCCCCCCCCTCCGTATTTCTTGCTACTAGTAGAAACTACCATTTACGATGTGGACAAATGTGGGTCTTGGCATGCCAACATGGAACACAATGCAAATCCTGGCCATTGTGCATTGGTTGACATCTTTGAATGCACTACCAGTAGAACGAAAAACGCTCCGTTCTCCACATTTCAGATCTATGGGCGCAGGCCACTATTGTCGATTTGTTGCTTCGCTTGCATTGTCCCCCTGACGATTTCTGCTGGTTCTTTAAAGCTTTTTCCATATCGGCGTTATGTAATCTATAATTCATGAATGTTGTTGGTAACGGTTGAGGTTTTATGGTATGCTCATGTCATACATCCGTGTCGACAAATATTTTGGACTTCGAAATGGTGACGCTTTGATACAACCTGCAGTGTATTTGGTGGTGCTTGTGCCAGAAGCAAATGTGTGCACTCTTAAGATTGCAACCCATCTCATGTGCATCTTGGGCTAATCGTGCCTCGTAATGTCAAGGAGTGCAACACTTGCCGACAATGGTTTGTTGTGGAGCGGCAAATATGAATAAACTCGTGGTTCTAACACAAATCAGAATTGCAGCTGACACCAACTTGTTGTCCTACATTTTTGAGCAGCTGTTGCTGGCCCTTCGAAACAACAATGAAATCATGCAGGCATTCGAACCACTACACCAAATGATCACTACAACACTTGGTTGAAAAAATTCCTTTCATCATTGTCTAAATATCCCAAAACTGGGTAATTGACCCAAGTGAGTATCAAGGTGTACCAGTCGATCCTGAGATCAATTGTTCTTACTTTGCAGCATAATCCGTCAACCATCTAAGTGGTTGCTAAATATAAACTAACTAGGGCATGGGATACTGCCACACACCCCTCCCCCAAAGTAGCCGACAAAAAATGACCTAAAAAATGTAACGGCATGGTCCTCATGCAGATGCCACCTTGCTCTCCATAGATACTTTCTTCAATGCCCCTTGACAACCATCTATTTGTGGTGCCAGTGATCTCTATAATTTGCACATGGTGTCACAGGGTCGTAGGCAAAACACTTTGGCTGGTCGGTCAGAATCAAAATTAATGCCTGACTGGTCTACTGCTAGGTCAATGCATATTGCCCTTTCAGGTGGACTTGGAAAAGTGGTGCAAATGTCTGATGGGATGGAGACATATTGTATTGGCCACCACCGAGGCCCTTGGCAAACTTGTTTGTGGCATTAGCACGCTCTAAAGCCTGTGCTCTCCTCTTTCTCTGGAAACCTTGAGTCCATCAATTAGCACAAGCAACAGTTTGGTTGTGTGAGAATTTAGAATTTTGGTTGTGAAAAGCCATCACATCGGTCTTGAATGAAAAACACATGAGGGTCTGTTGATGCCAACTTGCTGAAAGTTTTGCAAACAACCACCCAAAATGTGAACATTTTTTAAAAAGCCAAGTTGTTGCACTACGTGCGCAGAGGCTGGGATACTCACCCAAGAATACCTGTCACCTGACTGGTTGCACAGCGAAGCAGCAAAGCCCACATGATAACAATGAAACTGCCTTCAACTTGGTACTCCACTGTCCCTATGAACAAACCACTCAGCCTTGTAAAGTCCGCTTGCTTCGAGTGTTTCGGTGCCCGTGGCTTCGCTCTTGTTGGAGGCGGCGATGAGGTGTCCCTTGACTCGGAGCGCGGGGAATGCGTTGTCCGTGGTCCCTTGGGTGATGGGGACTACAAATAGGGTGAAGGGGAGGGCGGTGGTGATTCTGAGCGTGGGCGCGGCACACTTGTTGATGGCGAGTGAGGTCAGTGATGTGGTGGGGATGAAGGCTGTACCACAAACTCCTCAAGGTCCGCGGGCTATGTATGGCTACATCACCCCTGCCTTCTCGGGGTCCCCATAGTGGGGAGAGTTCAATATGGGGGATGGAAAAAGGGTAAAAATGGTTGACATTGGGCAACAAAGGGTGACGATTCAAATGTGCCACATCCCAAATGCATAGGAAGCTAAAAAAACCCCAGTATAGAACCAAAAACTTGTCAAAAGGGGCCAAAAGTAGGGTCTGAGTATTGGCCAACATTCAAAACTTCGCACTGCGTGCGAACTGCGTGCGCACTGCATGCATGGCATTCCCTAAACCACCCAAAATGAAGCAATTTTGTTACAGGGGGAAACGCTCGCAGTCCCCAGTTGAAATATTCCAACTAACTTGAAAACAGCACATGGGAATAATGGTGTGACTAGCATGAATATCCATTTCTACTGGTATACGGAACATGTCAAAATGTGATTTCATGATGATGTACCGTATTGGTAAAACTGCTGTGGAAACCTGGATGCTCCGGAAGCTGGGATTTTTTCAGTGACTGACTTGCTGACTATCTTTGGATGGCAGAAAAAAAACACAAAACACCATCACGGCAAGAAATGAATATTCCAAAAGCATGTAATGAACATGAGAGCGGC
This sequence comes from Eutreptiella sp. 'Long Island Sound 2002', assembly GCA_964036045.1. Classification (NCBI taxonomy): domain Eukaryota; phylum Euglenozoa; class Euglenophyceae; order Eutreptiales; family Eutreptiaceae; genus Eutreptiella; species Eutreptiella sp. 'Long Island Sound 2002'. The sequence goes on from OZ038395.1 coordinate 11,216,910, forward strand.
TCACACGGTTATACACGAGAGGCAGGCGTGCGGAGATGCCCAAATCTCGATTGTCAGTGGGCCTGTACAAGCACCACTCACCGGCCTCTACAGGACACCACATTGGTCAGGGGCAACGCACGAGGGAACGCGTCCTTATCACCCGGGAGTGTAACTGTGTGGCAAGGGAGCACATATTCTGCCTCCTTGGCAAACTGCAAATGTTTAGACACCTACTTCCCCAATCACAAACAGTGTTCTGAACTCCCTCCCATCGCTGACTTCTTGAGGAGTTGTGCCGCACTGGCTACAACCGCCGTGGCGCTCCACTAGTTTGCAGGCTCGGCCAAAATTTGCTGATAAGGCCACCTGGGCAACGTGCATCACCTCAACAACCTATCGTTTATGCTATGTCCGTGATCATGGCAGGGCAAACTCTTGAAGAACCTGCATGACCTCTTTGCGGTGCACACTTCCCCCACTCCCCAACAAGAACGTGGCCATGTACTCACAGTGATCCGCCAATGCAGTCGGTCTTGGAAGACTGCAGCTGTTATTTGAACATAGGGAAGAACCGCAACCATGAAACGGCATTCCTGCGCAATCAAATACCCCGTGAGACATTCGTTTGGAAAAGGGGACACCTGGGACAATGGACCATGAATCCAAAAAACAGAACCGCAACACAGGTTTGAGGGCCGAACTGGCCGACTGGAAAAGAGGAGGATTTTTCCAGTCAACATTGGGAAGGGCCGACGTCGGCCAAATGTTCGGAGGGCAGAGTAAGAGCCCCATCGAAACGCAGTCCGTGACGGCCACAAAAAGGAAAAAAATTCTTGTGTCCCACACACCGACCAGACGGCTGATGAGGAGCCAATGGCGATGAGACAGTACCCAAAATGGAGGTGTTCCTTCAAAACAACAAAAAAAAATGGAGTGGCCGGCCCCTTCGTAGCGAAGAGCCATTAGTGTCAGGGAGGATATGGGTTAAGAGTTAATCTGGGCAGATGGAGGAAATCGGGAAAAAACACCCCTTCGATGGACCAAAAGCACAGCTCCATGTGATGCAACGCCCTGATATACGTGCTGAGTTGGTAACAAACACTGACACACTCCTTCGTCGTCGCACGGCTGTGAAAGACCACACACGCTGCTCCCTTGGCTTTGTTCTGCTACTCCATGAAAGCGAGTGATTGCGACCAGATACCACCCTTCACGCACCCACTCATCAAAATCCCACTGCGTCTCTGCGCCACCTACCTTAGGACACGGTGGCCCTGATACCCCCCGCTGCTTTCTCACTGTGCACTCTCTGCTTCACCCGCGTGTCTGCTGTCGATCTGTTCCTTCTTTCCGCGCCCTCCATGCCACACTGCGGCCGCCTGCACAAAATGACTTCCCCCCAAAACGCACCAGCGATCGATCGGAAACACACATATGCCTCTGAGGAACAAAAAACAAAATGGGATACCACCAGAATTTTGCTGAATCCAAAAACAAGATGACTTCGTGCGTGGGTGACAGGGACGTGCGCAAAACATCCCCTGCATCAGCCTGGCGGATTGGATTGGTGCAACGCAGGCCTCGGAGATCAAAAACTGGGCGCTTTCGGAGCACCGGCATCAAAACGCTCAACTCCCAAACAGCCATGCTGCTGCCATCTCGACATCATTGTTGTTGGCTCGCAGTGCAGCCTCTGCCCGCTCCTGATCAAACCCAAGTTCAACCAGGCGTGCAACGTCATCGTCCGAGACTGGAGCAGCCTGCTGCGCCGAAGACTGGGCCTGACAGCACAAAGCAGGGAGGTCTCCCATGCAAAAGGAAACAGCACATGAAATGCGAGACCCCACTACCTCAGGATAGTGTGTCCACCACCAACCAGTGCGGCCACCCCGCCAACCGCAACACACAGTTGAATATAAATAAAATACGACCCCATCGCCACCGCGCCGCACCGAATATCCACTGAAGCCGTCTGGGGATGTTTCCGGTGTGTCGATAAAGGTCCAAATGTTGAGGAACAGGCTACCATGCGCCCTACCCTGGGGTGCCTCGGCTTTCTGGGTCGAGAGATGCTGACGCAGTTTTTGGCAGTGACCTCTGTGCAGACGCCTCGGGGAAACAACTCCGGTTGGTCCCAATTCATCCCTGTAGATCCTTTCTCCCCGTTCGCCGTTTAGAGGCAGACACTATGGGGTGGGGTGGGGGTCAAACCCCCGTCCACCCCATCCACCTTCATCGAGGTTCGCTAGTCTGCCGCGCAGGAGGGCTGCTTCACTCCCGCCTGCGTTGATCTGATCACCGCTCCATGGGGTTTGGATCATTTGGCACTGTTCTCAGGGTACACACCTCCGAAGCACGGCCCTGCATCTGCTGCTGCATCTGCTGCTGCATCTGCATTTGCTGTGCCACTTGGTGGTGACGCTGGTTCTGTGAGGGAAAAGTACAAAAGACAGGAAAGACAGTCGAACAACAAGGGGCACGGAGGGCAGTCATTTTGACGTGTAGCAATCCCTCCAACTGACGGCCCTGCACAATCGATACCCTCCGGAGTAAAAAAAGGCGCTGCGGACACATGATCGCGTGTCATTTGGTTTGCAACAGCAGCGGCTGCTCTGCATGACGGAAATGCACCTTCACAACAACCGGCTCAAGCCATGCAAAGGAATGCTCGTGATCACAACCACAAACCTGCGACTGGGCACGCGCCGCCCTCAGTGCACCAAACCCAAAATTCCCCATCATATTGGAAGCCGAGGGCCCAAGAAGAGACGACGGCATTTGGCTATCTTGATTCTGTGGAGGACAGAAAAATGCTTTTTCCTGGGAGAGGCCAAAGATAGTGGGGCCCAAAAGCACCCTTCTGGCGAAAGTTGATCGATTGCGTTGTAGCTTCAGAATATCCACGAAATAAAGTCCTTCACCCCAACACACCTGGGCGTGCAACGCCGCCAAGTTGGCATTCAAAACTGGAGTGACGGTGTATGGCCGGGTGTTTGCTTGGAGCATCGGAAGAATATACTCACGTGCAAAATTCTCAATGAAGCTGGGAAACCGGAATTTGTGCAGCCGCAGGAGGCGGGAAGACGCCATCATGCCACCGAGGAGCCCGCTCACACCAGCAGTCACAGTACTCGGAGGATTGGTCAGCAAGAACTACAGAAATTGAGGTGATATTGTCAGTAGAAGCAAGCGATGGTGCCACAAATTGTTACCGGACAAGAAACGTTGCTGAGATGCTGTATGCACAAAACTTGAACCACCGACTGAAAACGACCTGTGTCGCAAGCAAGTAAACAAAGATTTTGTCCGACAAAGAGGCCCCAAAGATCGTAAACTTTGAGATCGCTGGAATCTCCACAATGTATCTCCACAGTAAAGCAAATATCAGACCATATGGGCCAGGTCGAAGTTGCGAAAACTGTTGAAAGAGCGTTGTGACCGGTAAAGCGCACACACGAACGGGGACCGCAAACAAACTACCCTGGTGCGTGAGACATAAGATTCGGCACATGTGTACGCACACAAGTATGCGGACACGTGTTGCTGCGGACCTCAAATAGCAACGAAGAAACCATACCGGTAAAGGTTTGAAAATGATAAAAAGACCAAGATGCACCAGCAAGGACGTGATGGACGACAAGAACGCGTAAGCGGCAAATTTCGGCGTTCCCCAATGCCTTTCGAACACTCGAAAGAGGTACAACAGAAGCGTTCCAAAGAGGAGTTCTCCTAAGTGGGGAAGGGTCAATATGGGAAGTGTGCGACGGAAGTGTCGGGAGAAGATCTGGGTCAGCCGGCAAATATCCACAGACTTTTGAACAGGCCCGGCTGCGAAGCAAATCAAGATGTTCACGGGAATGTCGGTGCACATGCCAACAATCCAAATGTTATACACGTATGCGTGTCCTACGAAAATGCCTTTCTCAGGGAGGCTTGCGGTGGGCGTTTTCCACAGAGTATTTGGGCAATTAAAGTTGACGCTGGCTAAATCACTACGTGACCAGACGAAGTCTGATCATTCAACTTAGGTGAAATTGCAACTGGACCAGCAGGTCGCAGATCCCACGCCTCACAAGAAAATTTATCACCTCAGCACTCCACTGAATGAAACCACAACTTCCACTGCCATTATGACAGTGCGCCCCCGCGCTAAATTAAACACAGATGCACCAGAAACGTGACCAAGCGAACTCGACACGCTTGAAATGATGAAACCGCAAATCGAACAGGGCAAGAAACAAAAGCAGAGCAGTTCTCTCTTGGCATACACTCAACGAACAACGAAATGGCCAGAATCGCCACTGTCATTGTTAGATGATAGTTAGACCACAGTGCACGGGTGAGCCCCACAACAACCAATAGCGATTGCAGGATTACCTGCTGAATAGTAGGTCCACGGTAAAACAAACAACTTGCCAATGCGGGAAGGCCTCTCCAAGATGTCCAGGATTGTCAGAACTCGAGGTGGTGCTTTGAGGACACCATTCAGAACAGAAAACCCGGCAGTAGCTGCGAAAGGATTGCGCAGGTGACGAACGTCTGCACGTAGCAGAAAAAGCGTCCGTTCACAACACCAACACCAACATACCAAGCACAATGAACTTGCTCACAGGCGCATTGTGGAACTGACCGGCAGTCATTGTGCTACAGTTGCTGCATACTTGCAAGGACCTAAACGGAACACAACAGCTAGTCAAGCAAGTCGAAAATGCACCTCCATCCTGTTTGCTTGACGTGTTGATCTCGGGTCACACTTCAGGGTTCAAACTTCCATGGATATTTGACAAAGCATTGCGCAATCAACCAGAAACAAGCAAATATGCACGTATGTCTTCCGACCAGTCCCCCCAGGAAAATTCAGAGGCACACCATCGCCGACCAAGAGGATGCGAGGTGAGAAGATGGAATTCTTCAAATTATTGACATGGAGCCTAAAAAACTAGTACCCATCGATGCAATGATATCTGTTCGAATATGCCGATCAACCCTTGATCCGGTCGAATTGTCTTTTTTTCTAGCAAGTGGTGGTCGCGGGCGCCAACAAGGGAGGGGGATGGGATAAAGCAGGCTAGAATCCTTTTGTGTGGAACCATGAAGGAAGAATATCGGGCTTTGGTACTGTTTGTAAGCCTAGGGGTACATTCATGCAGAAAGAGCTGATGCTCACAATGCATGCAGCATGATTGAAAGGAAGTATAGCCTACCTGCTAGGGCAATCATGCAAATGCATCACAGCTGAGTCCTAGCAAGGAAGCATAGGTTAGAAAGGCAGCCCTAGATAAAGGCCACACGGTACCACATGCCTATGCATCTGCTCCTCTTGGCTACACAGCAAGGATGACGAAGAAACCACAAGCGAGCACACTCAACACTGGAAAAAACCCAACAGCTAAGTAACCCCTACCGCATCGGGGCCGGGCTATATAGTGCATGTAGCCTTGGTGAGTGTTAGAGGTATTCGTGATTTCCCTGTGCGGCTTGACACAACAACATCCAACTACAACGACGTCCAACACAAAGCAAACAAGCGATGGCTTGATCTGCACATTTCTTGCAAGCTTCTGCATTCCCGTTCCATGCTTGATGCTTGGTGTTTTGCAAAACACAATACCCATTTGCTTGATGGTGCTTGTGCTATTAGTGCATTCAGGCATCAGGAGGACAGAAGGTAAGATGTTGGCTCTTGTAGTGCTGCCTAATGCTCTGGCTTCTTCACAACATGGTCTAATCTAAGCAAAATCTAAATAGTATGTGCCTTCTACCCTGCTATTGTCGCAGTGGAGTAGACCAAACACATTACATTCCAATTTTCTTCTCAATCTAGTGGTAGATCCGCAGCTTGTTAAACCTCACTTGTCTGTGGAACCAGCCCAATATAAACATCAAGCCTCGCCCGGAGTCGCCCTGTAGGTAGGCTTGGGTGCAACATGATCAATCAATCAATCATTCGCCTATGGGAGGAGGGGTGGGCCCTTGCATGATGCAATAATTTCCTATATGTCGTCGTTGTCGTTGTTTTTCGTGGATGCATGGAACTCTTGGTGCCAAGGGGCTCGGATCTACGGAATCGCGGACCGGAAAACCTCTAGTTCTCGGGAGTTGAAGGGAGTTTTGCACCGTGCACACACCACGTGTGGGACTTCCCCCCCCCTTGTTTTCCATTTAAACGCTACGCCCGACCTTTGCTTCTGTTCCAATTCTAGGTTGGCATGGCAGACGATCCCAAGCTCCATTTGTATGCCCCAACCCGTCGCCCCGAAGAGCGCCTCATCAACACAACATCAACGTGTTATGTTGACACCTTCCACGACTCGTGTTCCGCTCGGTCTCTCCGGAACCATAGCTTTGCCATTTCTCTCCTGGTGAATGGCATAGCATGGTGTGCAATGGCGCTTGCCGTGTTTGGTGCTTGGTATCAACTACGTGAGACGACGGAGTTTTTGAGAATCCGTTTCTTGACTCCAGCGGCTGTTGCAAGATCCAAGATTGTGGCGTCCGCCGGCATGCGTACTAGCCCTCACCTGCAAAGATCTTGGTTTGGCAACAACCTACAACATCATGACTTGCGGTTGCATTCTTCGGCAGTTGACGAAGTCTTGGCGAACTCTGTATTAAAGGGCAATAGTGAAACAGGCCCTACCCATCTCGTGGTGCTCGTACATGGTTTGTCTGGCACCCCGCATGATTTGGCTGTCTTGCAAGCGGCAGTATTGCGCCAATCCACACGTGTGCAGGTCTATCCTCTGTATTGCGACTATCCTCTATTTTGCGACCGAATTATTCCACGTGCGCATTGTAGCCATCGCTCTGCGACACATTTCGGAGCGGTCGCTCGATGAGACCTTGATAATTGTTATGCAATGGTAAGGGCAGCGGGGTGGGCCATAATATGCCTTAAGTCGTGGCCGAGAAGCTGAGGCATACGGATGTGCCCCATGGCATGGCACTAAATTGATCAAATTTCTTCGGCTTGCACCTGCCCTTGCCATGTCCGTGACACCGTCCCACGCCCATTTGGACGGCCAATGCAGCTATCATGTGTCACATCGTTATCAGTTGTGTTGGTGCCGGGTAGTGAGTGATTAACGCGAGCAATTGCTCGCCAAGGCTCGTTGGTCCATGCACGAGTCGTGAATATCAAACATGAGCAAACACGTTTGTAGAGGTTTAGTCTTGGTCCTAAACCGTGGCGCCGAGTTTGGTCACGTTGAAGCATTGCATGATTTCGGCTTGTACAAGTGGGACCTCCTTCCCGCCACGTGCTCAGGTTCTGATGGCCACATCAAATTATGGGCGAACGCGAGACGGAGTGGCTGCTGGGGGTGAAAGGCTTGCAAAGGAGATTCTAGATTGTACGAATCGTTCCCCTTCGCTCACGCACATTAGCCTCGTCGGAAACTCCCTGGGAGGGCTCTACGTCAGGTTGTCACGTTTCACAGTTCTGAAGGCGGAGGCGAAAGCGGCCTCTTGCGTGCCTTCCCTGGGATGGGGGGGCTGGGCTCACCCATGCTTGTGTGCTCCAGTTCTGTGCCACTTCCTCCCCTTGTCAGTTGCAGGGCAGGCTCACGGTGAGTAAGCACGTCGCTAGTGGTCAGAGTTTTCTTTCAGGGGGGGGGGGGGGGTCCAAGGTGGGTGGGTGGGTGGGGCTGTGCCCCCCCCCCCCCTCAGGAGACCCTGAGTTGTTACAGGCGCCGAAGAAAATTTTTGGCCTAAACTGACTTGCGCCGAAGGTGCCACAGACAATTTTCGATTGGCCGAAGACCCGGAGAAAAATTTGTCCACTTACGGGGGGTAGGGGTGTCACCCCCCCCCCACCCCAGGAGATGCTAAGTTGTTAACCAAAACTCGGCTAGTGGTCCTCACCAGGGAATGTGTGCTCTAGCGACGTGCCGTGGTGTGATCCACGGGACCCACGCCGAATGTCCAACGAACAAATTCCTCCGATCGAAATGTCGAGCTTCGTTCGGAGGTTTTCGTTAGGAGCTCTGATTGGTGCTCGTTTACGGAGTGCCAGAAATGCCACTGCCACACGCCAAGATAGGCGAAACCAATCACCCGTTTCTCCTGTGAACATACAGAGGATGAGGGTGAAGAGTCTTTGATGGCGACCTTAGAACTAAGCCAAAACACTCAGGACAACCAACTTGACCACAACTGCTACTCAACTGCTTTCCACATTCCCGGCTAAGACACGGTCTTCCAAATAGGAAAATCTGTTTTTTGGTGCAGTGTTGGAGTCACACTCGGAGTGTGGTTGGGTGTCTCGAGCGCCTGAGGTTGCGATTGGTCGGAGTGTTTCGGGTCAGCTCTCGTCCTATGCTTGTCGAAGCCATGCTCCCTTTGGTGGCAGTTGGTGGCCAATCGTTAACCGTACAGCCCTTTCCCGTGTTGTCAATCAGTGTTGGGTTTGAGGCCATTTGCCCAATTCACCCCCGCCATGATACCCCTAAGACCTTTTGCCCACGAAATTGCCCGCACTTGCTGGCGCGTAGCATGCGAGCCGTAGCACCCCTTGGACTGCCGAAGAGGGTGGGGGCATAGCCACTTGGGCGACGACCAGGGTCCACCCTGATGTGTTGAGATTTATGTTATGGCCTCAAGTCTTTGGACTTGTTGTCAATTTATATCGTTCTCAAAACTTTTGTAGCTTCACTTGCTGGCTACTAGGGGTGGGGGATTTTCAAGTGGGGGGGGGGGGGCGGCGGCCCCCAAAATCTGGGGGGGGGGCGGTTGGGGAAAGGGCTCAATTGACAGGCACCATTAATCAGGTATTAAGAACTTTGGCGCCATAGGCGCCGAAAATTTTTTTGAGCATTAAAAATGGTCAAATTTTGCTTTTCACGAAATACATGGCAAATGATGACTTTCTGAACCCCCTCGACGCGCTGATTCCAAAATCCCATTTTCATGTTTTGCCAATTTTTGGGTCTGGGTCACCTCCGAGGCCTGGGGGTCAGTCTCGGTAGCCCGTCAATTGAGCCTCTTTGGGGGGGGGGGTCTAGCCTGGGGGCTCTATCGAACCCCCCCCCTCAATTGAAAGCCCGTCCATCCCTAGAATCTATGGCTCAAATTCCATGTGTCTGAAAGTACTACAAAGTTATTCAAGTTTGATTTGCAACCGTTGCCTTGGCAAGTGGCGACTGTTTGAAAATGTGCCACACAACCATGTGCGCGTGTGCGCCTTGCACTTGTGCGAGCCCATGCCATGCGAAGCTGCTCTATATCGGACCGCAAGTAAATGAATGTTGGGAGATGCATATTGTGCTTCAAATCCGCTTTTCGTGCTGCTGCACGGATCTGCAATCTGCAGCACTGATCGTCGATTTCCGTGCCCAAAGAGTCACGAAGTTCGTGTAGTATCCGTGGCTGTGGTTTGGCTGCGACACGTGTGGTTTATGGTGCTTCGATTTTTTGTCCGAATGGTCGCAGACATACAAAATAGCGAGCATGCGACATGCGAATGCGACGCAATGAGGCGCCTCCCCATGCGCTACCCCGCGAGCATTCAGCTGCAAGCCTCACCCTCGGCCTGCCTTCAGCCCCCTCTCCCACGGTCCGTGTTGCCTCGTCCTCAATCCTGCTCTTCGGCACAGGTACACGGCCAGCGCCCTCTACGACCCCACGACGCGCACCATCGCCGGCCTCCAGCCCCACACCATCCTGACCCTCGCCTGCCCGCATCTGGGGGTCCGCAAGTTCACGTGGCTCCCGGTGCCGCGCCCCCTCCAGCCGCTGGCCCCCGTCCTCGTGGGGCAGACTGGGGCGGACTTGTTCCTGCGCGACGCCCGCCCCCCGCTCCTGCTGCGCATGGCCGAGGAGCCCCAGTTTCTGCAGCCCCTGGCGGCGTTCCAGCAGCGCGTCGCCTTTGCAAACCTCTTGGGGGACTTCATGGTGCCGTACGGCACCGCAGCCATGGACACGCGCGCGTTGGGCCTCCCCGGGGCCGCCGACGCCCTCACCAACTGGGGTGCCCCGGCCCAAAGCCGTGGGGCGGGTCCACGTGACACGCCGATCGTGTTTGAGACCCAGGAGCGGGGCCCTGCGGTGGGCGCCCGTGCACAGGGGTCCGCCGAGGAGCTTGGCATGGCCGAGGCCCTCAATGCCCTGGGCTGGAGGAAGGTGGCGGTGCGGTTCCGCAGCACCGCGGCAGTCCCCTTGGCGCACAACAAACTGGCCGCCCTGCAAAGGGAGGGCTGGCGGCGCTGGGCGGTGGGCTGGATCGAAGGGACCGCGGAAGGCAAAGCTGTTATGGAAAGAGCTGCCGAGATTCTGCTTGCGGCCTTTTAGAGAGCTGCGCGGCACGCCAGGGGCCAACGGGGGCAGAAATAGGGACACTGGGAAATATGACAACCATCAGACTAAAATAAAAAACCTGGTTCAGCTTTTGGAAGGAACAAATGACCGCATAGTTCTCGCATATTTTCCGCATTTTGTCGCATATTTTTCGCACATTTTCGCATATTCTGATTTTCCGTGTGATCGCATAATCCCCCCCCCCCCCTGACTTCTCCCCACGACGGTAGGCGGAACACAGCCATTCCAGTTTCCCTGAGACAGCAAGGGCTACACAGCCAATTCTCCTTTCTCCCCAACATGGCAGGGGGTATGTAGCCGATGCGTGGTCGTTCAGATGGCACGGGCGGCGTAGCCATTGCACCTGTTCCCGAGGCAGTTGGGGTAACGTAGGCATTCCACCCTTCCCCGAGACGGCAGGGGTTGTGTGACCATTTCACTTCCCCTCGAGGCGGCTGGGGTTATGTACCCAATGTTCATGTTTCCCCGATACAGCAGGGGTTACGAAGCCCACATTTGAGTGGTCCTTGAGACGGTCGCTGACGAGCCATCTCATTTCCCCCTGAGGTGGTCGGGATTGCATCGCCATTCCACCCCCACGAATGAGAATGGCATTCTCTTCGGATGCATCGCCACTCAGGCAATGATCACAAACAATGTTTCATTGTCGTTTGGAATGCACTCACCCATGCACTCCTCCGGAACAGATGTCTCAGGGAGGAGTGACATGGCTGCGTAAACCCTGAAGTCTCAGGAAGCACCCAATGTTGGCTGTGCAACCCCTATCATCCCGGACCATCCCAGGGACCACTCAGTGTCGGCTCTGTAACCCCTGCGGCATTGGGGAGAAATTAACACCGGCTACATAACCCGAACCACCGTCAGGGGAAGTGAAATGGCCATGTACCCCCAGGAGGATGCAGGCCTGCAGGAGATGCCCACAGGCTGCTGGTTGCATCCAGAGTGTGTCTGTGCATAAGTGGGGCGAGGTGGTCTTTTGGTTGACCATGACTAAGTGCCACCAAGGGCTGGGACAGAAACATTTGCAACCTGCAGCCCTGCCTCAATCTCCGGTTCTGCCGACCAGTCGAGCTCTGACTCGGACTCCAGCTCTGGCTTCGACTCTGACCCTGACTCTGACCCTGACTCATCGCAGCTCATGTGGTTCTCATTGAAGGCCATGGTGGGGCACTTCACACTTGTGTGGCCTGAATTGACAGAGGCCCACAACACAAACACAAACACTACGGCCGTTGGAGCCACAGAAGTCCTTGGGTTGGGTTTTCTGGGTCCTGTCAATTCAGCCTTTTTTTTGGGGGGAGGGGGGGTCTAGCTGGAGGCTTCTATTGACCCTGCCCCCAGCAGTTGAAAGCCCAGGAACCCACGGCTCATTTGAAGGAGTTTGGTGTCGCAGTCCAGTTCTTGGCTGCCAGAACCTTGTGCTGCTGCGTCAGGGCATGCCGCAGGCACGGCACGGGAAGCACAGGCCTGGCTTCATCGAACCCACCCGCGACGTGATGCACAACTGTAATCGTCATTTCGCGCCGCTTTGCGCCTCCAATGGAAGCAACATGGTCTGCCGGTATGATTGGGCCATTTGGCGGGTGGGTGGGCAATTGGAGCGCTGCACCCATTAACCTATGACAGCACTAGGGCTAGCCCCAATATGGCACGGGATATGTTGCCATCAGGTCATAAAAGAGCCTGATGGTGCAATATCGGCCAGGCTGATATATAGCCCGGCCCCAGTGTGATAGCGGTGACGTAGCCGTTGGGCTGTAGAGCCTAGCCCTGGCAAGGGAGATGTAGCCAATGCAGGTAGGATGGGGTGCACTGTGGTCAATTGCACCTTTTGGAGGACGGCTGGCTGGGCTTTGAGGACATGGAAATCGCATTTTCAGCCAAGCATGGAAGGGCAATCCCATTCCAACCCAGAAAGTGCATTTACATTCACATTACGGGTACCCTGGACCCCAAGCCACACGTCAGGCTGGCACCTGCACCTGCACAAGCCCGAATCAGCACTGTTGAAGTCCCATTTGGTGATGCACAACAAGAATGGTCTGTATTGGGAGGTGGTAAGTCAGTCCTTAGATGCAGATCTGAAATGTATTGTTCATAATTCATCGTTCTTTTTTTGTGTCCTTTTTGTATGCTGTGCTATGTTGTGTCTCAGGTGTGGTTATTGGACCAGTTACACCACTGCAACCCCAAAACCATTGCATGCACCATGTTCCTGCATGTGTGCTGTCTGAGACGGCACCTTGTTATGCGTCAGCTTTTGCAACAGGCCGCACCTCCCACACAAGTTTGGAATCAGTGGGATCTCAGGGATGCCAAGGCCAGCCAACTGTTGGACGCGCTCCTCCCTCGTTTCTGAGGCCCGCTGGGCTGAGGCCACGGAGACCACCAAACTCTCCTTGGTTGCAGTGCTTAGCGCCAGCTGTGAATGGCTTTGCAAATGCTCTATCAATTCACCCAATTGGAGGCGTTAGGGTCGTAGTGATGGATTTGGGCGAGCTGCAAATCACTTCGAAGAGAGGTTCTTGGATCAAGCGCAAGCGCGGGCGTCGTACACGCCCCACGTTCGCGTACGCCAACGTGTGGTTTCTGACGTCTCACCCCTTGTAAAATCATCATTTTAGCACCAAAATGGATTTTTTTTGGAATTTGACCCCTGCACCTGAGTACACTTTTTTTTGGGAGGGGGGGTGGGGGTGGGGTCAAAACTTCTTTGCATATTGTGGCCGCTGTGTGTGTATTTGGGTCCGGGTCCTGAGAACTTTTTTCGTATATATGGACCCCCTAACCCATGGCGGGTCCTGGGTACCAACTCCAAGTACCCCCGGTACTTTTGTGTGCCCTTTGCGGGCAACATCACGGGGCGCCAGTACAGTCAAGACTGGCTCACTGCCCTGCCTGGAGTGAATTCTGGGACCTGTGGTGCAGAGGCTAGACCGACTGGACCCACCACGCCTGCCAATGGCAGTCCACCGCCACCAGCCATGAACTCTGGTTATGCGCCAGGTTACTGATCCCTGTGTCGCTCATGGACACCATACCCCAAACGGAAAATCACAAACTACGGGCAGAGGTTGGCCTCTTTCAGTTTCGAATGATCCAGGCCGTTTAGACCTTGAGACGGAAACTAGCTGACCCCACGAGAACCCCGGAAAGCGGAAGGTCCATTTATGTACAGCATAGGCACACTCAGTAACTGACCGGACCAGAGGTTCATGCAGCATGCTGGGATAACATGTGTCATTCCTTCATGCAGTAGTGCACATCATCTGCCACGCCTGATTGGCAACTGATCAATGTGGATGTGACGTGTGTGTTGTTCAGGGAACGAGCATCTATTCGGTCATGCATAGTGGCCCTAGGTCACACGTGCTGTCAACTACTCATACAGCTGTGTGTGTGTGTAGCATAGTGGGTGGCATCCATGCATGTATTCTGTGTATATGGGTCTGGTGTTTATTTTTCCTTCTTTCTTGACATCACTGTTCCTTTTTGGGAAAAGTCGGATGGCATGAAGTTTATTTCACAAATGGTTTCTGTTGGTCGTTGTTTATTTGTGGGACACATTCCAGAGAGCCTTGTATATTTTTTGGAGGCCGTTGTTCATGGTCTGATGTTGTTTGCACGCGACACTTTACAACCACCCTGTATATTTTTGGGACATTTTCAAGAGAGCCTTGTATATTTTTTGGAGGCCGCTATTCTTGATGTAATGTTGTTGCACGATGCTGTTTATTTTTGGGACATTTTACAGAGAGCCTTGTAGATTGTTTTGATGCCACTGTTCATGATCTGATGTTGTCTGCATGTTGCGTTTTTTTTTGGACATCTTCTGGACAAAATTAGAAGTGGCTACCTCACCCTTGCCTTCTCGAGGGCCCACAAGTGGGCGGCGTTGCTACTTAGCCCCTGCATTCTCGGTGGTCCACAGAAAAGGGGACCCCCCACCCCCCCCCACCCAGGTTTTGGGGGCTCTGTTGACCCCCCTCCCCCCCAATTGAAAACCCAACCTCCCATAGAGACACTTGGGAAGTGCATCCTTTTTTTTATCAAAAAGGCCAGTTCTGAATGTGCCAGGTGCTGCGAGGGCAAAGTTCAGATAAGTACAGATTTTGGCAGTGCCAGGGCGAGCATACGGGCGTCAGCTCTTGGCTGGGCCCCCATGGTTTCCCGTTTCCCGTGGGTGTCGTCATGTTAGTGGGATTTCCCATTCGTTTGGATCCCAGTGCGCTTTTTGTCGTTTTGGTAGTGGCTGCAATGGGACTTCCCACAAGGTGGGGTCCCACTGCTCTCGTGGCCGTTTTCATATGAAGTATATAGTCTGTTGTGCTTGTCTGGAGGCATCCCAATATAGGGATGCCTTTAGTCGGTAGTTTTTGGCAGTTTCGTGCGCCAATTGTATGATGTGTTCCTGTTGTAGCCATGTGTATAGGGCTTGTTGCGCTTGGCATGTGAGTAGCACAGTTGTGTTTGTGCGCAGTCGCGCGAACCTCTCGTATGAGAGGAGTGACATTTTTATGTCTGCATACTGGTGCATGGTGTCGTGTTTTGCCCGGTCGTACCAACGTCGGCGCTCCACACATATTGCTGTGTACGCGTTTTCAAGTTGCTGCGTCTCTATGTTTTCCTTCAGCAGGTTTGTCACCGGCAGGTGGTAGTCCCTCTTGGCTGCCAGTGTTTTGGTGTACATGGCGCGTAGTTCCCGTATGCGGTGTAGTGCGGTCTCTGTGGTTTGGGCAAACGGGTAGGTCTCACACGCACGGTGTGCGTGCTATAAGGCCAGTTTGTCATATAACGAGAGATAGTGCTCCCACCGTAGGGTTAGGTTGTCCAGGCGTCTTTGTTTTGACGTGCACTCTTTGTGTGTCCGTTTTTGTGATCTATGTATGTTGGTAAACCAGGTAACTGCTTCCCCGTCGTTTGCAGCGTGTGCTGCTTGGAGCCACACTTCGGCATCTACAGGCACAGTTGTTGTTGTTTCTGCCTTACGCTTTCGGTTCCGGGCGGGGTACCTCAGTGGTGCTCCGACGTGATCACGTAGGTTCCGTGCGGTTTCCCCTAGTGGTAGTGGCTGTGCAGTAAACCTGGTCAGCCATAGGGGGGACGGTGGTTGTTGTGGTGTACATTCAATGACACCTTGAGTGCCAGAAACAAAAAAAAAACACCAGATCCATATCCACAGAAAATATACATAGATAAAGTAGCGCCTATGGAATGCAAGAAATTTGTTTCCCATAAAATTGCCATGGAAGGATCCAAACAGGGGAGACAAGAACCAGGAAAAGTGACCATTTTTGTAAACACTTTGTTAAAAAGCTAGGGGAAACACAAGCATTTAAAGCAAAATGAACAACGAACTGGTCACTGGTCAAATGGCCTTTCGCCACTGTTTATTCAAAGCTTCCTCGTCCTTCTGTGGCCCGATACAGCATGCATCGTGTAGCTTGAGTCGTTCCCATAGTGGGGCCCCGATGTAGCCAGTGCGCTCCTCTCTACTCTGGGGGTTGCAGGACTTCATGTGACGTTGCGTGTTTTCTTTGTGATGTGCGGTGCCTGGCTCACCTTTTCTAAATTAGGAGTCATTCACATAGGGCTCAATGTTGTGTGAATGATGTGGTGTGTTGTTCTCGACCTCCCAACTGTGTTGAGCAGCCCCTGTTCTTGAACATGGAGCTGGAGGCTTTGCAGCCAAAAGGCATATCTCTCTTCAGGTTGATCTCTCCTCCACTTGTCCCCGATGTTTCTGAGCATGGAATGCCAGCAGCATGTCATGTTAAGGCCATGTGCTCAGCCAGCGATGCTGTGGCGTGTGCGCACTCCGCACAGCCGTTGCGCAGTGCCGCCGCGCTGGACCCTTCACACGGCGGTGGTGCTTGTTCTGGTGTTGGCTCTCGTATCACATAACAACGCTCCCTCGCCCTCAGTGCTCACGATGGGCGTCAAGTCACTGCCGACTGCTGTGAATGCCGCGACACGACCGGCCGCGCACGCACACCACAAATCCTCCTGTCCTCAAACACAAAGCCCCAGGGCCACGGCGGTGGTACCAGATCAGTCGCTTGGCACTGGCCCTTCGGCCGTCAAAGCAACGGCCACGTGGTGTTGGGGGCCGTGGGGGATACCGTGCACCATTGCATGGCCCATGGAACGGTGCTTCGTGATGGTGGGGTTGCTGTTCATATGGGGTTGCAGGGGCCGGCCCGGGCAGCGATGGAGGATGTTGAGGACCACGGGCACGGGGGAGGAGGACGAGTTGCAGGCCATGGCAGCACAAGGCCCTGCATCACCGGAGGCTTTAGGTGTGCTTTGTGCCTTTGGGATGGCCCTGTTGGTGTCGTGATAGGGCCATTCCTGTGCACACGTTTGCCGGTGTATTTATAGAAACGGAGGGGGCGGTGCGTTTTGTGGACATGAATGACACACCACGAGGTTGGGGGTCCTTACGCTCACGGCCCCTGAAGGATGGCCAAAATGTGGAGGTCGGCGGGACTACACTCCGTGCGGTAAGTGCGGTGAGCCGTCAAAGACAGCAAACAATGCCAGCGCCAGTGCCTTCGGACGGAAAAGGGGACCCAATGCCACTTTCTTGTGGCTTCGCGATGTACTTCAGTGAAATTGGTCCTTCTTTACGCATTTCCTTGCACCGCGTCTTGCTTCACATGTGTACGGTAGGGATGGATGCAAGAAATGTGTCTTTAACCTGGTGGGGGGTGGGGGATGGTGCTCTGGAGGGCACACAAGGGACGATTTACGCTGTACGAAATGGTCTGTCTGCCACTATGAACTCCGGCGGGCCGAAGGCACCGAATTCATTTTCAGGGCCCCAAGGGTGTCAAAAAAACATATTGGGGGGGGGTCAAGAATGGTCGGAAAAATCACCTCGAAGAGGGTTATTAGATCAAGCGCGGGGGCGGGCGCCATGTGCCAAGCCCACCCCGTTGGGGTCAAGGCAACATTCGGCGCTGATCTGGTTTGCGCTGCAGTGCAGCAAGTCAAAACAATGAACTGAGATTCATAGCTATGACCATATGCCTGTGAACCTGGGGGTATGTGCGAGCTCAGTATCCGTTGCTCATGGCGCTTGGGGTCGTTCGCATAGCATAACGCAAGGTATGGCATTGGATGTCCAACCCCTTGTAAAATCATCATTTTCGGACAGAAATTTATCCCCCAATGAGTTTTTTGATTTGCCGTTCCCCACCCCCCTCCCCCTCCCGCTGGGTACCCCATTTTTCGGAGCACCCAGCACACAGCTGTTCGGGGCGGTGAATGCATAGATTGCTGCAGTGCGAACAGAGCCATAGAGAGGTGATGCACGACAGCGAACGCTATTCGGTTGCTTGCATATATCTGGGCGTCACACACAATTCACAATAGCATTTCGTCTTCTTGTGCATGTTCTGTGCGAGGCTTTGTGAGCCTAAGGTTTAGGGCCCCCCACAGTCGTTGGCCTTCTGCGGTGCATGCAATCCTGAATTGCCTCCAAACTGTAGGTATGGGCATTGAGGAGGCCGTGGAGTACTATGTTGGTACCAATCTTCAGGCCCTTATCGAGAAGTGTCCCTCCATGCAGGACTGCTCCGTGAAGAATGTGAAAGCGATTGCCGAGTACCTGCAAGAGCTTGGGGCTGATGTGCGGGCCATCGTACAACTGTGTCCAACGGTGTTGCATTCTGACATCCATGAAATGCAAGCGGTTGTTGGATTCTTGCAGGAGTTGAGGGTTGACTTGTCAAAAGTAATAAACGCGGTGCCCTCGCTGTTGTGTTTGAGGTTAGAGCAGGTGAAGGATGTTGCGATGTATTTGCAAGATTTTGGTCTGGACATACGTGCAGTGGTAGATGAGCAGCCGCAGGTGCTTGGGGTTAGCAGGGAGCACATGCGGCGTTGCGTTGCATATCTTGATGAGCTGGGCGTGGATGTCCGCAAGGTATTGAATTGCCATCCGGCGGTGTTTTTGTATTCTATAGAGGCCCTGCAGTGGACGGTTGGGTACCTGCAGAACCTGGGTGTGGAGACACAACAGGTTGTGCAACGGCAGCCGCAAGTTCTGGGTTTGCAGAACGTGAAGGAAAAAGTGAGGTACCTGCAGGATTGGCGAGTGGATGTGGTATCGGTGGTGAATCAGCACCCAGCAGTGCTGGGGTACAGTATGGAGAACGTGGAAGCTGTTGTTAGCCTTCTGAATAAGCCAGGTGTGGATATCGCAAGAGTGATAGGGCTGGATCCGGGGCTTTTGGGATGTGATGCCATGTCCCTGTTTGACAACATCTTCTACGGTGTGTTATCTCCCCTTGGCATAGACATGGGAGCAGTGGTGAACTCCGTGCCGCAGGTACTCCGCATGGCGGCGGAGGATTCTGCCGCGGTCATTACCTATTTGCGGGAGCTGCGTGTGCAATACCGCACCGTCGTGCAGAGGTATCCAGAAGTGCTGCTGCTTCCTGTGGAGGGAATGAGCGCGACCGTTGCGTATTTGCAAGGGCTGGGAGTTGATACCCGAAGAGTTGTGAACATTTTGCCCGAAGTGTTTGGTTTTAGTATTTCACAATTGCAGAGCACAGAGGCATATTTACGGGGGCTGGGTGTAGATGTGGCCATTGTGGTAACCGGGCACCCGACTGTGTTGACGTATGACAGAGAGAGCATGGACCGGACAGTTGCATATCTGCAGTACCTGGATTTGAACGTGCCCGAAGTGGTGAACCAGCATCCGGCCATGTTTTCGTATAGTGTGGAAACCATGAAGAGGGCAGTCGCATATCTGCAGGAGCTGGGTGTGGATGTGGGCAAAGTAGTGACACGGCATCCACATGTGTTTGGTTATAGTATGGAGAACATGAAGGGGACGGTGGCATATCTTGATGAGCTGGGTGTGGATGTGGGCAAAGTAGTGAATCGGCTTCCACAGGTGTTTGGGTATAGTATGGAGAACATGAAGGGGACGGTGGCATATCTTGATGAGCTGGGTGTGGATGTGGGCAAAGTGGTGAATCGGCTTCCACCGGTGTTTGGGTACAGTATGGAGAACATGAAGGGGACGGTGGCATATCTTGATGAGCTGGGTGTGGATGTGGGCAAAGTGGTGAATCGGCTTCCACAGGTGTTTGGGTATAGTATGGAGAACATGAAGGGGACGGTGGCATATCTTGATGAGCTGGGTGTGGATGTGGGCAAAGTGGTGAATCGGCTTCCACCGGTGTTTGGGCTCAGTATGGAGAACATGAAGGGGACGGTGGCATATCTTGATGAGCTGGGTGTGGATGTGGGCAAAGTGGTGAATCGGCTTCCAGCGGTGTTTGGGCTCAGTATGGAGAACATGAAGGGGACGGTGGCATATCTTGATGAGCTGGGTGTGGATGTGGGCAAAGTGGTGAATTGGCTTCCACCGGTGTTTGGGCTCAGTATGGAGAACATGAAGGGGACGGTGGCATATCTTGATGAGCTGGGTGTGGATGTGGGCAAAGTAGTGAATGGGCATCCACCGGTGTTTGGGTATAGTATGGAGAACATGAAGGGGACGGTGGCATATCTTGATGAGCTGGGTGTGGATGTGGGCAAAGTAGTGAATCGGCTTCCACCGGTGTTTGGGTATAGTATGGAGAACATGAAGGGGACGGTGGCATATCTTGATGAGCTGGGTGTGGATGTGGGCAAAGTGGTGAATCGGCTTCCACAGGTGTTTGGGTATAGTATGGAGAACATGAAGGGGACGGTGGCATATCTTGATGAGCTGGGTGTGGATGTGGGCAAAGTAGTGAATGGGCATCCACCGGTGTTTGGGTATAGTGTTGAAAAGAATATTGCCCCAAAGGTTGAGTTTCTGACGCAGGGAATGGGACGATCCGTCTCGGAGATTGATGTTTTCCCAGCCTTCTTCAGCTACAGTTTAAATAAGCGCATTAAGCCACGATACATGTATCTACAACACCTGGGCCACAACACAGGCCGTAGTCTTGGCTACTTGCTGGCATCATCGGATGACAATTTTGCCAGAGTTGTTGCAGGGACAAGCTTTGAGAAGTATGCGACTTGGAGGTGCAAAGAGTTTGGCATTCCTTCAGAGACAGGTACACCAGACTAAGATTTGCGCTTTGATAAGCGAGGTTCCGCCTCTCCAATTGGAGCTGCAGGCAAACTGGATTTCGCATCTGAATGATGTGCAGTGGCACAGTGATGAGCGGGCGTATCAGGACACGGGATGCATCGTAAGGGAAGGGGACGAGAGCAATGTGTTAGGGGAGGTGAGGAAAAGGAGGTGGGCGCGGTTTGAGGCCGTTACTGATGGGTACAAATGCCGTTGGTGTGAGGCGTTCGGGGAACGGAGAGAGCGGCCGGGGCATTGGCTCGGGCCACGGAAAGTGGAGTGAGGGTACCTCCCTGACTTCCAATGCAACGCGGCTTACGATCGGGATGGCGTTGATAAGTCGTGGAGTACTGTGAGGAACGACATGCGAG
This sequence comes from Eutreptiella sp. 'Long Island Sound 2002', assembly GCA_964036045.1. NCBI lineage: Eukaryota > Euglenozoa > Euglenophyceae > Eutreptiales > Eutreptiaceae > Eutreptiella > Eutreptiella sp. 'Long Island Sound 2002'. The sequence goes on from OZ038395.1 coordinate 11,237,664, forward strand.
ACAACACACCGCCGCTACCAATGCCGGAAAGTCCTGCCACTGCAGCCTCAAGAGTGGTGTGTTGCAGCCACAATCGACCGTAACGAAAACAAACCACCACAACACCGATGGGGATTCCGATGGGGCTCTCCCAAAAATGCTCTCCAATGCGCACCATTGCACAAGGTCATGTGCTCGCCGGCATTCCCTCCACGTTTCAAGATGCTCACATGCATTCACCCGACCGCACGTCACTGTCTGCGTCGATTGCGCATTACATCTGCACATTTGCAAGTTTCGGGGGTTTCCCATAACCTTTCCAAGGGCAGCGGGTGGTAGCACCTCCTGAAGCAGCATATGGGCTGGAGGTTGTGCGAGGCATTGTACTTCGTGGTCAAGACATGTGTTCTTGTGTTTTGCTCATCATTGTGCCACAGATGTGTTATTGGGCTGTAGGATGTCTTGCCCCTCTCTGATCACTGCAATCACATGTGACGTGCTACATCGCTTTCGGCAATCAGCAGATAAGCCACATTTCGAGGCTTCAGTGGTTTATTCTTCCTCCTCATCGTTGTCCCACTCCGTGTTGCCCAGGGCTGTGCGTCTCATACCAACCCCCCCCCCCCCCGATTGCGCAAGCACGGCCTTGTCTAAGCACGAAGACCCCGTGTGACCGTTGTTTTGATGGGTTTTTCTGACCACGGTTCTTATGGTCAGAAATTCATTGTTTCGTGATTGTACGCTGATTGTACAGGGAAAGAAGGGCTGGGTCATGTTTGTGATGGTTCCTCTTGCTCACAACACCATTCTGATTGGTACTGCAACCCAATGGTAATTGTTTTGCTGTGGTTTTTAGCCATGAAAAATGTTGCTATCGCTGGCTTGGGTGTCACATACATCCGATCCACTGGTGAGCATGCACCTGCCACCATCGTTGGTCCTTCTACGCGTGGAGATGACTTCATTCATTTGAAGTACATGCCGAATGGGCATGAGCTTGAGCATCATGCACCTTTTGATCACGTCCTCCTCCCAGTTCGCAGGTTTTCTGTGTGCAGTGTCTCTTTGTGTTGCGCGTCGCGCGCAAGCACGGGCTTGTCTAAGCACGGGGACCCCGTGTGACCGTTGTTTTTCTGACCTTGGCCGTGCTTGCGCAAGGGGGGGGGGGTATGTCCATCGTAACATGTCGAGCGAAGAAATCGAAACACAGTGCACAGCAACCTCTGGACACTGCAGTGCGTGGCTGCAGATGGTGGCTGGAGGGCAGGGCTCGCAGGAGTAATACCACCGTTTGCCTCTTTGTGCGGTGACGACGTGCAACATCTTGTCCTCCAACAGGGAGCTTGGCCTTGTCCCTCGGCGGCATGTGTCCACAACGCCCGGGTCGCCTGTGGGTCTTCGGGTGCGTGGTCAAACGCTAGTAGCCTCACCGCATTCCCCACTGCATTGCCGCACGCCAAAGAGCCGCTTCCGCATCCTTGTGCTTGGGGTCATGTGGGCTGTTGAGTGTGGGCCAGACCCTCTGTTGCCCTTAGGGCGCTGGGGATTTGGTTCCCTTTGATTTGGCTGATCGATGGAAGTGGCCCAACAACACCGCATTTCCGCAGCACGTGTTTGATTTTGTTGGGCAGGCAGGCGGAGGAGCTGTGGATCAGCGAGGCTAACTATTACTGCAGTGCGGACGGAGCTACCGGGGGATGGTGTGTGTTAGCGAGCGATATTGTGTTATTCAACAGTCTCTTGGGCGTCACACAAGCACATTCTCATCCGAAGAGAGACTTGCCGGGATGCGCATTGTTCAGAGCTGAGTCAAGATATGCTCCGATGTCTTGCAAACTTGCTGCATTACCCTTGTGCATTGCGGTTTGAGGCCGTAGCGTGAAGAATGTCCAATGCGGGGGCTGGCAAAAGGGAGCCTTAATGGACCCCTCGCCCCCCTTTGGCCCTGTGGTACGTTGTCCCATACCAGATGTGGTTGGGAGCCCCCTGCAGATTTCACGGTTGAGAATGGGGGGACACACATGCCAATCACATCCACAAAACTGATTTCCCGTGCCCTTTCCCGTGCTGCACCCCCCATCCCCCCGTCCAAGCGGCATCAATACCTCAACCAGCGGAGGTCTGTACAGTAGAGGCATGCTGAATGGACGTAGACGTCCCCCGTCGTTGCCCTGTGCCAAGGTGCCAGGCGTAGGCCGCTTATTTTGTTTTTTGGCATAAGTCCAGACCAAACTATTGACATACTACCAACACACCAGACCAATACAAAAAACACTACACGTGATATGCAAGCGTCCCAGGGAGGAGCGGGACCCCACCTTGTGGGACAACCCACTACAACCACTCCCCAAACGCCATAAGGCACACTGGGACCCCAACAAGTGGTCAATTCCTTTACACTCACCATGTACCCCCTTGGGGGCACCATGGGGGGCCAGTCACAAGCTGCACACCGTATGGCTACCCCGGCTGCCCTTGCCAAGGCCTGTTCTTTATTCGTACGCTTACCATTCGGGGTGTCGGCACTGAACTTGTGAAGCCTATTTGATGCAAAACAAAAATGTGCCATCAGCTTGGAGGCGGTGCAGTCCCAACGAATGCTTTGGCTTCTCAATGTTTGGTAACTGCACAGGAGGCTCAAAATCATTGCGTCACAAAAAAGGGAAGGCACACCTGAGCAGGTGCAATACAAACAACCCAAGGGCGCCACGGTTGGAGTGGGACAAATGGGAAACAGGGGCGCACAGAATACGGTGGCACACACACAAGCGAGTGCTGGAAAGCGCATACCGTCGAGTGAAGACAGAGGTGCAGCAGTGTGCCAGCAAGCTGCTGGCAGATCATGAGTGGGCCGTAGCCATTCTACATGGCGAGGCGGTGCGCGGTATGTAACAGAGACGCCCCACGGAGACAGAGCACATGGCCCCCAGTCGGCTCCCGCCATATGGCCCCTTGCCAGTGAGGACTTTTCACGCTGCGTGGGCTGTTTAGTGGCACGTGAAAAGTTTTCGAAATTCGATTTTTCATGAAACCCCTCCGTTGCCCCTAGGATCAGTTTGGGTGATCATTTGGTGACAATACATTGAGCACTCATGGGGTCCCACATAGTGGCTGCTAGGCCTAGGTAGCCTGTGCCATGGGCCCTCCGAAAGCCCCAAAATTGTTGCTGCGTAGGCTGTCTAGTGACACTTGAAAAGTTTTTCCCATTTCAAGTTTTTCCGAAACTCTTCTGTCGCCCCTCCGATGCGTTTGGGTGATCATTTGGTGACAGGACAGGTACTTGAGCGCCCATGGGAACCCACGTAGTGGCCACCGGGCCCATCTAGCCCGAGCCATGCCCCCCCCCAAAAGTTTCAAGCAGTTATCCACCCTCTATGGGTCGAAATAGAAAATTTTTGCATATTTTTTTTTGATATTGTGACCACTTACAATGATGAAATATCCTATGTAAAGCATGTTTTTGGGTATTTGGGTGTTGGGGGGGGGGGGGGGGGCTCCCAAGGGGGTTGGGGCACAACCTGCTTAAGCAGCTTTCCAGCTCCAGCAGCTCAAAAATTGGAAATGTCCGAAACTGATTTTTTTGCCCATCATTTTTTGCCCAAACCACGAGGCTCCGCCGCAAGAGGCCGCAGGTGCAGGAAGGCATGGACCGGACCGGTGCAGCGGAGGCGACGAAAGAATATGCGGACGCAACAACCCACGCTAAGTTTGGGCCGCACCAGCCTTAGCCCCAACCGCAATGAGCCTGATGCAACTCTAACATTGCGCACAGGGGCCAGAGGGCTGGAGTCGGTGGAGGAGGTGGACATTGTCGGGGGAGGGATGGGGAGACCAGCGTGTGCCCTCTTGGAATACCGGTTTTGCTGTCGCAATTTCAGCCGTGTGTCATTCTCCAAATATTGAAGGCAATATGGATGAGGGTAAATCTAGTATGGGTGTTTTTGTTGAATCGTTGGTTGTGCTTTGTCAACAAAGCCAGTTTTTGTTTCTCGACGTTGCACGGAGAAAATCTACGCTGTGGTGCCAAAGTGCGTACAGCACAAAACCACAGATGTACCAGGGAACACTGCATTTCAACACCACAAAATTTTGGCCCTAGATAGACGTGGCTTGGCCAGCCCGATGCAAAGCTATGTGCAGAAAAAAGCCCAAACAAGCTTCGTACAACTCCCAAAATTCAAATACAAACCGGTCTAAAATTGCAGAATCTGACATCGGGTGGGTTTGAAATTAGGTGCCCTTTTCAAAGGCCCACGGCACCCTCTTTGGGGTTGCCAGTGGCATGTGGAAATTAGTTTCAGCGAGCAGTGTAAAACTGTACTTATCACATGTATGAGAGGTATCACAGTTTTTTTTTAGGAGCAGGAGTTTTCCAATTTTAGAAAAAATGCAGCTGAATTTTCAAATTATTACAAAACCTAACGGGCAGCAGGGGCAACTAGGACACATCAGATGCGCGCGATCGCATATTGCGCTCAGTGAGTCGCAAGAGATCCGACATCAAGAAGAATTGTGACAATGAAGAGATTCAGAGTGTTTGTGTTGCGGATTTTGTGGCGGTTCTTGCTTGCTCAATTGCTGTTTTGTCTTAGCTTGTAAATATGATATGAGATCAACTTTGTGGCCGTTCCACTGATGAGCCCAAAGCCTACAGAGTCGGGCGAGATCAATACAACGTTGCGAATTTGCACAATAGGCCGTTGGAATGCCGGAGCTCCATGGCGTCTTCCTACTGTCCTGAGAGGACTGAGAGTCGTGATGGGCTGGACTACGTAGATGCAAGCAATTGGATGGCAAGAGTTTTAGAACTGTTTTGCAGTTTCTCAAATGAAGGAGATCCAAGGAAACCCGTCAAAGACTTTAAAGATTTGAAATTTTACTTTTGGGTTGATCACTGAAAAAGTCCGAGAGGCCGAGTACACATCACCAAGGTTAGTGCTAGGTTAATGCAAGTGACAAGCACAAAGGACCAAAGGCTTAGCTGGCCAAGAGTGCAAAAATTTTCCAAAATAGTTGAACTACTGTGCACAATGTCTTGGATTTGTAAATGGAAATTCGTGTCTTCGCGTCACTGCAAAGCATTCAAGTAACAAAAATTTTGAGATCATCATTCAAGAATAGGTGGCTTTCCAATCTAAGCTGAACAATGTGGGTAATTACGCTTAAACTTGTACACTTTCATTTCACAAAGTATTTCAAAAACTACCCTGATCTTTGCCATCACGGCACAGATGCAATGCTCAAAATTGAATGTTGTCAAACCACATTGTGAAGCTCCGCGACAACCACCCAAAACTAGCGTAGAATGACTTAGATACTAGCTTTGGATGTATTCGCTAATTTGGAGAGTTTATGTACACTTTGGTTGTATGATACGAAGAAACATCTTTCGTTTGAGTTATTTTACACACGGGAACATTTTTTAGGATGGTATAGATACTTACGTCTAATGGAACTACGTCCTATTTAATGTGCCGTACAATGTTCTGGTGGACGTAGAATTCTACTTACATCTAGCACAATAAGTGTTACGTCTCGTGGAATATTAGAGCGGACTGGTTATAGCGCTACAATTTTCCACCAGACCTAAGGTGATATACATCCACATCTATCTCCATGACAAGTCCATCTTGAGCCCATTGATGCCTCATGACCATGTGAAGGATTGTTTGTCCTTGTGTGTGAATCAGTGACCATTTAGATATCAAAAAGTAGTCATGACAGGATTTGCCGATGAGGCCGCCCTAGAGGGAATGTGCCTGCCGTGGGGGTCAACAAAATGCCCTCCGGTACGGAGCAAAGGTTCTATTTATAAACATTGGGAATGACCCTACAATTGTGAGGACTTTCTCACCAGTGGGCGTCGGAGTCTTGTTTGGCCCCATGTTTTGTATCATTTAGTCCTTGTAATAGTTAGTGAGCATGTCAGGGTGCACGTCGAATCGGATGCTCGTAAAATTTGCTTGACTGGTTTTGTGAACCGTCATAATTTTGAGGGGCCATTGCTTGTTTTGACCTCCGTCATGAAATTCGGCTAGATGGTTCGACTTGTGCGGTGAAGACACCTGAAGGAATGCTAGCGGCCGTAGATGGATATTGCCCCGTTTCGTAGTGCCTTTAGATGTACATAACTCCGGCCAATTGGAGTGGTGGACCACTACCATGTGTACGAATGGCTTTAGGTCTATCAATGGACCGGCCGCTAGTAGCATATGGTTTTTGGCCTTTTGTCAGGGTTTGCCATGATTGGGCTACATACCATCCCTCTAGTATGGAATCCGCATCGTGTTTGTTTTCTTATGCGAATATCTGTTTGATCGCCTTGGAGTATTTCTTTGAAATGCAATGGAATCGTGTTCCTAGCAAGTGAGCGGTGGGAAGAAAATTTTTTCCATCTCTAATTCGGTCCATAGGCCCGTTGTAATCCATTGTGCAAAAACTTGAAGTGTTTGGAAAGCGGCCCGTGTTGCATTGGGATATCCATAAACTTCATCACACGGCAGACCTCAGAAACCACAAAAATTGCGCGGTGAACTCAATTTGATTGACAATGTCGTAAACTTTGCACATTCAGTAGCGTAGGCTTTGCATGCCAATGGCAGCAGCATGCAACATTATTCTTCAGCTGGAATCTGGTTGAACCCATAGCAAAGCTCTGGCATACAGAAGAAGTTTGATGCAAGAAAAATTAATAGAGGAAAACTATACATGCACATATTCTATATTAAAAATTCCACTGCAAAAAACATAGTACTGGCGAAATTCCATCATTTAGTCAGCGTCAGCTTCAATGCTGAGCGCGCGGGCGCTTTGCGCGAACATAAAGTTGTGCAGTTGGTCTGAATTCAAGGACGCTTCCGCCAGATACAATAGAGAATGGGGCCCCAGTATAAAATCATTCGGGTGCGTTTTTGCGGTTATTGGAGTTTCTATTTGGAGGTTGGATGTAAAAGCCCGTGAAAATTGTGACGATGTTGTTGAAGTCTCATACAGGCGGTGCACTTCGGTTGTAGAAAAGGAACTTTTGTCACCAATATTGAATTGACTATGGGAATAGTGCACATGGTCTTCATCTGTGCGTACCGTTCACGGCTTCTTGTCGTATTGGTACTGGCGTTGCCGAGCTAGAAGACTGACTCTCTTGCGGTCATACATAACCGAGGCGAGTAAGAAAAAGTGCTTTTCCAATGCTTTGAGGCATACTCTAGTTGTATTAGAGATGCACTGAGCATCCAGGCATTTCTATCTTAGTATTGGTCCCACCAAAAGTGGTGATAACACATGTTGACCTATGGAACCAAACACCCAATCAGGATATGGAGTGGACCCCTTAATCCCCTTTCACTGTGAGGCAAATCATCTTTTCCTGAGTTGACTGAGAACTGACATATCCAAGGCAGAGCCTATGAATTTATCTGTGTTTTTCCATGAATACTTAGCTGTCCTAGTGGTATGCACCCTAGGGGGCTGGGCACCTCTTTTTGAGGGCCCCTGGGTTCAATTCCTGGTCAGCCTAGCTAAGTAGGAAGATCCCATGTGACATGGCAGTGACCTCATCGCCACATGCCCTGCCACCTCAGCACATATGGGACCCAAAACAAAGAGTGCACATCTCCTGAGATGGCACTATGGAGATAGAGTGACCATGGGGCAGTTTTCCAACTCTTTTCCAAAACATTTCAGCTATCTTTGTGAATATGCATTCCGATTTGACCTGAGTTGCAGTTTCTGTGAATATCCTTTCATCTTTCACTGTTTACACTGCAGCCCTTCATGCTTTGATCCTGATTCTCTTCTCCTTGCACACCTCTGGCTTGGGCTATCCTGGATTTACTGTATTTCAGCAAACAAAAGCTTTTCATCTTCCAAAACAAGCAGCAGGAAACCCTACACCAGCAGCAAGCAGCAGGAGAGACAAAAACACAGTGTTGAAACCACTATAAACCTTTCTGGTAGCAGAGGCAGTCTGTCTCTGCGCACCGGCAGCAACCCCGCGCCGTACATCCAGTGCGCCGAGTACAGGCACATATAAGCAGAAGGGCGAACGAAGATCGACACAAGGAAGGAGGACGCCGACGTGAAGACAGCGCCAGCGCCTGAGGCACCGGCAAGGCCAGCACCGGGTGAACCTGGACCTGGACCTAGCGGCGCTGTACCTTCGGAGCCCTTACATGGGCCAGTGGAAGTGGCTGAGGACTCGTTGGATGGACTCCAGACGGCCTTCAGGGCCCTCACAGTCGAAGAGGTGGTCACTCAGCCTGTGAAGAGGAAGAGAGAGAGCGAGAAGGATGCTGGAGACGAAGCAGACGAAGGAGAGGAACAGGCGCAAGACCTGACGCATGACCCTACCTTCGAAGGCGCACCAAGCGCTTCTGGCCTCCACGCATCACCCTCTCCTATAACCACCACACTCCCAGCCGCTGCAACATCCACTCCCATAACCAACCCGCCTATGGCAGAGGGCACAGGCTTTACTGGCATGCCTCCCTACCCCGCCTATGGTATGGGCCCACCTACCACTGCGCTCCCTGAGGCAACTACTGCCAGTGAGCCGGTGGCTTCCAGCTCTGCGCCGCGATGGTATGCGGCTGAATATCCCCATCCACTACCCGCTACTGGAACTTATGTGGATGTTCCTGGGTATGCACCTGGGTATGCAACCTTGAGTGGGTTGAGGAGAGGACCTGAGTCTCTTGGAGGCAGGAGTAGAGGATCGGGGAGATCCTCCAACAGGTGCTCCGAGGAGCCACTTCAAAAATCGTGGGCGACCTCACTCAAGAGATCCGAGAGAAACTGGAGCCCCTGATGATACCGCCCCAAGCGTCACCTACCACGGTGGGAATGTCACCCCACCGAGTACAGGCCAACCACCTGGCGGCAGGGTTGACAAACACCCTGGGGAGCCTGAGGAGCCGACCGATGCCGACTCCTGCACCTATACCGAGAAGTCCTTTTGTACCGAGAACGGCCCAGCCGCCCTACAGCCACGTGACGAACTCTACGAGGGCCGAGCTGGACCGGCTGGGGCTGACAGCCTTAAGGGCAATGGTGGACGTGGAGCCTTATGGCTCTAGTGATCTAGGCGGAGACCCCTCCGATGATGAGCCGCCGTCGATGACTTCAGCTTCGCCCTCGGAGGACGATGACCCGGAGGACCCCGAGGACCCAAGGGGTAAGAAGAAGAAGAAGAAGAAGAAGAAGACCCGACGCCCTGAGGGACGCAGGTCTCAGGAGGCGAAGGCTATTGCCACCTCCAAGATTGTGGTGAACCTGCCTGAGTTCACAGGCAAGGACCTCAGCGAGTTCGCTGAGAATTTTGGCCGGTTTCTCCGATTGACCGGCCAAACCCACGCTAGTGGGCGAGTCAAATGCGATCTGCTCCTGCAGTGCTGCAAGACCAAGTACCTGGAGAAGCAGGTCAGGCAGATCGTGACTAACTCCGCCACCTTTGCCGATGTGTTGGTTGCCCTGGAGAGGCAGTACCCGACCTACGAAACCGACCTCTCCATCAGGGCCGAGATCCAGAACCTGCCCGTGCTGCCCAACAACCCCAAACCTGGCAGGGTCTCTGAGCTGTTGGCTGACCTGGATCACTGGGCTGGACGACTGACGCCCGGTTCCTACAGCAGCGACGACCTGCTGTTCTGGTTGGTGGCCAAGCTCCCTCGAGAGCTATGGGACGAGTGCCGTTCGACGGCGGAGCGCAAGGCTAGATCCCTCCGCTACGAGGATCTATGCGTGCTAGTCCTGGAGCTGGCGCTGGAGAAGGAGAGCGACCAGCACTTGAACAATTACCGTCCTGGAGGAGGAGGTTCTGGAGGTCATGGCAAAGGATACCAAGGGTCCCGACCTGGGCAGGGGACTACCCCCAAACACGCCCACGCCCGTATCATGGAGAACGTGAAGGAGCTATTCTGGTGTGATGCCAGAGACGAGCAGGGCCACCTGCAGCACGCCCCTGACTGCAAGCAGCGAGACTGCTTCGTCGTCCAGGGGAAGCAGCAGGAGAAGAACACCGGCGCCAAAGCGAAGCTGCCGGATCATTACAGGTGCACCATCACGTGTGCATTCTGCGGGAAGCGGAAGCACTACGAGGATGAGTGCTACCATAAGCAGCGCCTATCGGCGAAGCTTAAGGGTGAAGATCCTGGCAAAGGCTCAGGCAAAGGTGGAGGCAAAGGCAAAGGCAACGACTCCGGCAAGGGCAAGTCGAAAGGACGTGGTCAAGGGCAAGACAAGGGTCAAGGTGGACGAGGAGGAGGCGCTAACCGCCAGCCCGACAACAAGAACAAGGACAAGAACGGAGGCAACCCCAACCCTAATCCAGGGGGGAACTCCGAGCCCTCTGGAGGGCAGTCTGGTCCTACCACACGCTCACAAACGCAGGCCCAGCAAGAACAAGGAGCCAAGCGTGAGCATGAAGGTGGTGATGACGGCAACGCTAAGAAGAGGAGCCGTTTCATGAGGATGGCCCGCAAACTGCGGAACAAGGGGTTAGAGGTGACCTGTCCCGCGGAGTTCTGACGGGGACGCTCTGGTGGCACCCAAGACCTGGTGTTTTGGGTATGTATCCGACTAGGGGGACGTGAATACCTGGGGGTATTGGACACTGGCGCCACCATATCTATAGTGGCCAAGAAAATTTTACCTTGTGGGAGCCTGAAGAACACCATGACCACCGCTGCTATACGCATGGGGGATGGACATGTGGTGCACAGCTGCGGGGACTGTGAAGTGGAGGTACCTATGGGCTCCCGGACTATCGCCCATCGGTTCTATGTGATGGACACTGAGGCCTTCGACTTTGTACTGGGGACTGACTTCTTCGTACAGCACTCCCAGATACAATCCCTGACGCTGCAAGCGCCCTACCTCCTCTACGTGGACCACGGCAGTGGCAGAGAGTCTGTGCCACTGGAGCAGTCGGAACATACCTCGAGTTACCTGAGGCTATCGAAGGAGGAGCCCTCGAACATGATGGCGGCCTCCAAAACTGAGGACTATCAACTATTGGGGGAAGTCCTAGACCAAGGTCTGAAGGAGTTGGGTTACTCTCGAGAAGACCTGAGTGTGGAGTTGTTCGCCAGCGACAAGCAGCATGTACTGGACCTTTACTGCAGCAAGGGGAAGAACTGCAGCTACAAATTTTACTGGCCCTCTTTCGGGATGGCCTACGGGAACCCCAGGTTCAGTGAACTGGGGAAGGTGCTGACCAAGGTGGCCTTGGAACGTTCCCGTATGGTCCTGTGTTCCCCCGATTGGGGAGCCCATGGGGGCAACGAATACTGGCGAAACCTCCTGGACAGGCTGACTATCAGCTCTGTTCGGTTACCTGATGAGGCCATCTACGTGCCTCTGGGGCGTAAGACGCCTATTGGGAAACCCGGATGGGGGAGTATGCTGAGCGTGGTGGACGGAGGTCTTACCTCCATCCCCTGGGAGGATCTGGACCCGACTCTGGTCCAGGCTATACAACGAGAAAGCGACGGACTCGCCTTGGGTGACTTGAAGGATCGCCTACGACCTCAAGATGCTATTGAGACTACACCCGGAGGAGATGAGTACGTCGTGACTGACACCAACGCCCCCAACTCTCCCTGTCATGTACCTGTTCCTGATGGAGTCTCTGAGTGTGGACTATCTGAGCTACCTAGCTCTATCCACTCAGATGACGAAACTGAGCACGACGCCTTCTTCGTGCAGACCTGTGTGGAGGAAGTGGAGAACGCCGAGTACGTCGCCCCACTGAAACCCCTACTCTCCATGAGGGTGGAAGACCCCGTGGACGAGGAGCTGGACCCTCGATCCAGGCTAAGGGAGTATGTGGATTCCAAGAGGAAGTTGGTGGCGAAAAAGCTATGCTACGCGAAGCCTACCCGCAGCTCATGGCCACTGAAGCAAGGACGTATGGGAGACCTATCCCAATTGAAGGAGGACCTCGAACAGAAGATCACCACCTGGCAAAGGGAGGTAGATCTTAAGCTCATGAAGAGCCTGTGGGGCGCCCATGTGAGGACCCCAGAGGAGGACGACCTCTCGGAGGAATGTGTATGTGAACCCCCTCGAGCGTGCCTATGCTGCCATCGTCCACCGGAGATGGTTGAACAAGACCTTCTATATGCCTACCAAGGGCTGAAGGACACTACCACGGGCGAAGAGTCGGTGGAGGACCACCTCCCGATGTCTATTACTCAGGGGGCAAGCAACTTACACTCTGACGAGGACATGGAGGACAAGATCAAGGTATTGGACCCGCGGGTACAGAAGCTTATAAGGACCTATCTGGAGGTGTTCGGAGAACTACCCCCTCCAGCCTCATGTGACAAGCTGGTACAGATGGACCTCAAGCTGAAACCCGAGTTCGTGGGTCACAAGATCCGAAGGAGACCCTATCCAGCTCCTAAAGAGCAGGCCGACGAGATTGAGCGACAGATACAAGAATGTATCGACGCTGGCCTAGTCCTGGAGTACAAGGACGGGGACTACCCCCCACACTGCAGCCCCTGTTTCCTGGTGGCTAAACCTGGGTCTACAGCCAAACGGCTGGTAGTGGACTACGGAGAGCTGAACAAGGAGACGCTGAACCACTCAGGGTCCATTCCCAATATGGAGTCTACCCTGGAGAAGATAGCCTCCTGCCACTACAAGACCAAGATGGACAAGAGGAGCGGATTCTGGCAAGTGGACCTGACGCCCAACGCACAGGAACTACTGGCCTTCATCACCCCTCAGGGGAGGGTGTTCAAGTGGAAGGTCATGCCGTTTGGCGTGGCTAACGCACCCGCTCTATTCCAAGAGCTGGTGAACAAGATCTTGTCCATCCTACGAAGGAGACCTAAGGTGCAGGAGCTCATATCCCGTGGTGCCCAGATGGAGGCTCACATCGACGATGTATGCCTCGGGACCAATACCCAGGAGGATCACCTAATCCTCTTGGGTGAGTTCCTTGCGGTCTGCCAGGAGAACCACACACGACTGAAGCTGGAGAAGTGTGAGTTCATGCAGGAGACCATGCAGTACCTGGGCTTGATGTTGGCTATGGGTGGTGGACCCCAGCGGCCTCTAAGGCCAAACCCCTGAAGGATGCCAAGGTACGACACGAAGACCCCAAGAAAGGACTTCATGATGTACGCAGTTTCATTGGGGCGTGCAACTTCTATCGCCGCCACATCAAAAACTTCACCTACACCAGCGCCGTTCTGACGGACTTAATCAAGAAGAGTACTACTTGGCGCTGGGGCCCACAAGAGCAACAAGCGTTTGACGAGCTCAAAGACAAGGTAGCCAACGCTAAATGCTTGGGCGTTCCTAGGGCACAAGGGGAGATTATCCTGGTGACCGACGCCAGCAATGTGGGCGGTGGTGGAACGTTGTTCCAATGGCAAGCACTAGAGAAGGAGGAGTTCGACTCGGCCATTTCCCAATGGGGGACGGAAGGTCTCAACCGAGATGGAACCCTCAAGCACAGCTACCCTGACGACAAGTGGGTCCTAGTACCTCTGGGCCACTGGAACTGGAAGTGGAACCAGGCCAGGGGGAACTACTCCACCTATGGGCAGGAATTGCTCGCGGGTATGCTGGTGCTATCCTCACAAGCACGACTGTTGGGGAGTAACCCTGTGGTCTGGCTGTGCGACCAAGAACCGGTCCGCAGTTTCCAGAAGGGTCCCCCACCTGAGAAGGCCAAGCTACGGCGCTGGTGGACCTACCTCAGTCAACTACGGCTGACGGTACACCATATCCAGGGAGTGAAGAACGAGTGTGCCGACTACATCAGCCGCAACAACTTCGACGCCCTGATTGGTGCCCGGTCTGAAGCGCTGGCTAAGGAGGCGTTCAGCCGTATGGACGTCCACTTGGACCTCAACATGACGATGATACGCCCCCTGGATGGACTCCAACAATCGGAGTACCTGAAGGAGTTTGGGGATATCTACAAGCGCCTGGAGAAACGCCTTGAACCCCTCCTGGTCAACCAAGACCAGTGGAAGAGGGACAAGAGCTACCTCTGGCACGAGGACCGCATTGTGGTGCCTAGTGACCGAGTCCCAGCGCTGCTGAAGTGGACCCATGAGTCCAGCGGTCATGTGGGTGCTGACCGTACCCTGAGGCTGTTCAAGCAGTGGTTCCACACTATGTGGACTGACGACCAACTGCGGAAAACCCTCCAGCCTATCGTGGACAAGTGCCCGTGCAGGTCCTGTAAACCAGGGGATATCAGGGACAGAGGTCTCTACTCGACCCTGCCCATCCCTCACTGTGCTAACAGTGTTCTATGCGTGGACTACACGGAGATGCCGAAGTTCGGGGGCTATGACTTCGCCCTCGTGGTAACCTGTGGGTTGACCAGGTCTACCAGGGTGTTCCCATGTACCAAGCACATTACCGGGGAGGAGACTATCAAGATACTCCTGGAGGAGTGGTTTTGTGTCTATGGGGCGCCCAAGGAGATCAACTCCGATGAGGACGTACGAGTACGCTCAGATACTGGCTGGTACAAGAGGGTCCTGAGATCCCTCAATGTCCAGGTGTCTACGGGGATTCCCTACTCTCACACGAGCAACCCCCTATGTGAGCGACAGATCCGTGTCCTCAAGGAGAATGTAAGGATCTGGTGCAAAACTGAACGCACCAGAGACTGGGTGAGACTACTCCCCGTCATATCCTTGATGATGAACTCCCAAGAGAGTTCAGCTACTGGCTACTCGCCCCATGAGCTATTCCTAGGGCGCCCGGCATGGTTCCTACATGCCCCCTATCCAGAGGACACCCATTCTTCTGTGTGTGAATGGGTCCAAGAGCAACAAGCGAAGGTGGACAAGGCCAAGGCTATGCTCCAGAGAGTGAGGGAGCGTCAGTGGAACAAGAAGAACAAGCACCGAGTACCGGCCACCTACCAAGAGGGGGACTGGGTGCGGGTGCACCACAGTCGACTACCCGCCTGGCCACGCTCTACCAGCGATGACCCATACTTCGGGCCGTACAAGATTCTATCAGTGGATGGACACCGTATCACCGTGCGGTGTTCTCCCCGTCTAGGGAGAACCCTGGTGTGCGCTGCTCAACACCTGAAGCGCTACTATGATCCTGAAGACCTCTGTGGGGAGGAGTGGGAGCTGAACGACGAGGAAATCGCCGCTCTGGACCTACAAGGGGCTGCCAGCCCTATGGAAGTAGTAAGAAAAAGTCACTGCCATGTCTTTCTTGGAGGGCTTGATCCAGGCTAAGCCCCCCTTAAAACCCTTTGTGGATGCTAAGACAAACTTAAGTGTTTTTATCTCTCTTTAGTTGCTTAAAGTACACTTTCTCAAAGTAACTAGGGTTGTGACCCTAGCCCCCCCCCATGAAGTTCACCCCTACCACTCAACTGAGCGGAGGTACCTTCCTTCATGGAGGACATACCAAAATAAAACAGGCATTTCATGCTTGTTGGCCCTGGAGGTTAAGCCTAGTGGTCTCCCACCCCAAGACCCCTATACTCAATTGTTTCTACCACTTATTGTGGTCCTACTTTGTAACTGTTTCTGAATTCAGTTGCTTGGCCAAGTCATTTTCTGTGTGGTCCTGACATCTATGCTCCACATTCCTAACCAGCACCAGTACACCCAAAAGAGTGCACATGAAGTGCCTAATGCTATCTCTGAGGCAAGAGTCAGACCAATTTTCATATAAAATCTTTTGTTTTATCCATTTGTGATTGAATCTTTGTGTATAAACCTGCTTTGTCTATCTGCAGCCCTTCTGTGTTACACTGGATTCCAAAACCAATCATTGATTCGATCCACATCCTGTCCTTGCTCTACTTGCTGCTTTGGTTGGGGTTTTCAACTACAAAACCTGCAGGAATACATCAAAATATCTAGGGCATAATTCAAGGACATCTTTCCGGTAGCAGAGACAGTCCCTTGTGACCTTTTGAACCGACCCTGAGAAGAAGTGCAGCACAAAAGCTCAACAACAAGTTCATCATGTCCACGCCAAGCGTCAGGACCTGGCCCATCCGAACTGTCCAAGTGCAAATGGGCAGCATGGCCCACCCAATGAGTGAACCACCGTACCGAGCTCCACATCATCTCAGTGGCGCATCTGGGTCCCAAGGAGATCCAGAACGCAGAAGGGCGGAGGAGAATAAAGGCCTTACCACCGAGGCCTTAGCAGCACACGGTGGAGACAGCTACAGTCACCTCCACAGATGTGTAGCTGCCTCAATATCCAGATCAAATTGTCCAGCTTCATCCTCAACTGCCATTGAAGGACCTGAGGAGTATGAGGAGCTGAAGAAGAAGATGGATGAGTACATCCTACATGAGGAGTACTAAAAATCCATCCGTGGGGAAGATGGAGAGGAGCCATTGGCTGTACATGGATCCATACCACGTACAGACCTAGGGTCCTACGCACACTCTGGTCCTCCGTCCACTGCATCCCTGCCGAGACGACTAAGACCTGAGTATCCAAGACCATGTTGTCCAACCCCAAGGGCTCCCGAAGTGGGCCCAACACGAGTCGAAGAACAACATCATCCAAGGCCAACCTACGGTGCCCTGGATCACACGGCCGAGCTGTTGGCCAAACTCCTGTCTGGATCAGAAGATCCAGATGTGACGGCCCTATCGGAGGCCATTAAGGCTAAACTGGGTATTGCAGAACCCTTACCCAAGCCAGAGTTGCCCTCTCTCTCTCCAGGACTGAGTATCCTGGCCGAAGATCTCAAGAGATCAAGGGTCTCAAGGCTGTTGCCTAAGGTTACCTGCCCCAGCCCCTTTCACCCCCGTGCCAGGACAGTGCCTATGGCTGATCTACAGGACGTGCCTGTCACAGAGATCGAGAGAAGAGGCCTGTCAGCCCTGGCACCTCTTGCCGGCGTGTCGCCTTCAGGCCTAACTCCGGGGGGTGGGAAGACGGGCAGACCAATCGCCCAGGCGAACATCCAGCTGGAACTGCCGGAGTTCGACCCCAAAAATCTGCCCGAATGGGCAGAAGAACTTGCAGAGTTCCTTTTGTTGACTGGCCAATCCCATGTGGATGTGGCCACCAAATGTTCACTGCTAAAACGCTCATGCAAATAGAAGTTTTTGCAAAAACAGGTTAAACAGATTGTGAAAACCTGTTCTACCTGGGCAGAGGTACTCCTGAGGTTGGAGAAAACATTCCCAGTCTATGAGACTGACCTCAGCGTACGCACACAGATCGAGGAGCTACCTATGCTCCCTGAGTTTCCATCCGCTGCGCGAATTTCTGAGTATGTGTGCGACTTGGAGTACTTGTTTTCGAGGATGGATGTTGGCTCCTACGGAGCCACTGAGCCCCACCTGTGGCTCATGAGTAAGTTCCCCCAGCGTACGTGGGATGATTGCCGCTCCACCTCTGAGAGGAAGAGCAGGACCCACTCGTACGATGAACTGGTGGATCTCTTGATTGAGCTAGCTCTTGACAGAGAGAATGACTCCCACATGGAGAAATTCCTCAAGAAGCATTTGGGACGAGGTGGTACCCCTACCCTTGAACGTGGCGAAGGGAAGGGGCATAAAAATCCCACTAACACCAACCAGGGAGGTGGTAAAGGGAGGGGCAACCTACGTGCCATGAACGGGGTTCAACCTGATGCAGGCACACCCCCCCTGTTTTACTGCCGACCTGTCAATGACAAGGGGGGACCTTGTCATGCCTCTGACTGCGATCTCCGCAGTGGCTGTATGCTGCAGATGAAACGTCAGCAGCACACCAAAGATGGGAAACAGGTGACCCATCAGGACCATTTCAGGTGTACCATCACCTGTGGTTACTGTGGCAAACGTCGTCACTACGAGGACGAATGCCACATCAAGAAACGCGAGAGTGACAAACTCAAGCGTCAGGAGGCGGAGCGCCAGAAGACCCAGACGCCCGCCAGAAATCCCCCGAACGGGGATAAAGGTGGTAAAGGAGGTGGCAAAGGGGGTGGCAAAACTGGACCCCCTAACCCCCAGAGTCGCTCATCAGCGCCCGTTGCTACACCCACTCCTGCTGCTACACCCGCTCCCGCAGTTGACCCCAAGAAACGCCCCCAAGGGGATAACGCTACCCCTGAGGGGAATAATTCTAAGAAGAGGCGCTTGGCCTGGATGGCCAAGTCCCTCATGGCTGCAGGGGTGGATGTGAAATTCCCTGATGAGGAATAGGGGGGCGGCTCCGAAGAGGAGGACTTGGTTTTCTGGATCCTCGTGAAAATCGGGGATCAGGTTTTTCGAGCGGTGCTTGATACCGGTGCAACACTTTCCATAGTGGCCCGGCGCCTGCTTAAAACTTTCAGGAAAACTAAGACCGTGGCCATAAGAGTAGGGGATGGGCGTACCATCCATTCCTTGGGGGGGGGTCGATGTGACCATATGTCTGGGCGACAAAACCGTGACCCAACACTGCAGAGTGTTGGACACTGACGCCTTTGATATCGTCATTGGCACCGACTTTCTAAGAAGAAACCCCCAGGTAAAAATGCTGTCCCTACAGCGTCCTTACTCTTTGCACTGCGACTTTGGCAGTGGGCTATTCTCCGTTCCTTTGGAGCTGTCAGGACGAAAAGAGTCTGGGCTGCGCTACGCAGCCAAGACGAACTATCGTACTGAAAACTACCAATTGGCCCGTCACGTTCTTGAAAATGGACTGGCGGCCCTTCAGGTAAACCTGGATGAGATCCAGGTGGAATTGTTTGCGAGCCAACAACAGCACATCATGCAGTTGTACTGCTCGAAACAACTGAACAATGCTTTCCGTTTCTTCTGGAAAGCAATGGGCCTAGCGTATACTAACCCTCCCTTCTCCCTGCTCGCGAAGGTTCTAACCAAAATCGCTTATGAGGGAGGAAGGGTTGTTATGTGCACCCCTGACTGGGGTTGCGCTGGTGAACATGCTTACTGGCGCCGTATGCTAGATCGAATGACCGTGGGAAGAGTGCAACTCCCCGACGGCCCCATCTATGTGCCTGAGGACTCAGACACAGCTATGCAGGCCCCTGAGTGGGCCAGTTTCCTGTCCATCATCGATGGATCTCTCAATCCTGTACCCCTGTGTGACCTAGACCAGGTGCTACTAAAAGAGGTCATGGCCGAAAATCGTGGGCTGACCCTTTATGATCTCAAAAATCGATCTCCTGAGCACCTATCTGCCGCACTTACAGGGTGTGAGTCTCCTGATGACTATCTGGAACCTGCAGCTGTAAAAGAGGATGCTGACGACCAACTGTCTGAGATCGCCAGCACTATTCCCTCTGTTGATCCGAGCTGTGTTGACCTAAAACATAGTGCTTTCCTAGCCCAGCTGTTGCTAGAGGAGGTAGATCTAGAGTCAACCTCTGAACCCGCTTCCCCTGTTGGGAAGCCAGTGCTACACATGCAGCCTGTGCACACAGTTGAACCAGTGGCCCGGAGTGCTGATGCTCTGGCGCGGCCTGCTGCTAATAACATGCCATTGTCTGAGCATGACACTCAAGAACTCCGACGGCTGTTGTACCTGAAGGCCGAAGGTATTGAGCGCCAAGAGCGGCTGCAATACCTCAGACAGACCTGGAAATACTCCATCTGGTCTGAGGAGGACGATGAGTCCTATACGCTGCCTGATCCTGAGATACCTCTAGTGTATTCTCTACACAATGGGCAGCAATGTCCCCCTGAGTGGGACGATGGTACTGTGCCTGCCGAAACTGCTGATCGGCATAAAAAGAAAGAACATGGAAAAAGCAACCTCCATGCTGAGGAGGATTTCCTTCAGAAACTCGAGAGTCTTAACCTTGACCCCAGCCTGAAGAAACTGCTGATAACCTATGAGGAGGTGCTCGGCGCCTTGCTGCCTCCCCTTTCTTGTAAAAAACTGGTCCAGATGGACCTGAAATTGAAACCAGAATTTGAAAAGACGCGAGTGAGGCGTCGTCCCTATCCCGCTCGACAGGAACAGGTCGAAGAAATCGAACGCCAGATCCAAGAATGCATTGATGCTGGCCTCGTTGAAGAGTATAAACACGGGGACTATCCCCATCACTGCAGTCCCTGTTTCCTTGTTGCTAAACCAGGGTCGACTGCCCTACGTCTTGTTGTAGACTATGGTGAGGTCAACAAGCAAACCCAGAACCACTCAGGGAGTATTCCTAACATGGAAAACACCCTAAGGCGTATTGCCAAATGCAGGTATAAGACCAAAATGGACAAACGCTCTGGTTTCTGGCAGGTGGACCTAACCGCCGCAGCTCAGGAGCTGTTGGCCTTTATAACCCCTAAGGGTCGTGTCTTCAAGTGGAAGGTTATGCCTTTCGGGGTGGCTAATGCCCCAGCGCTCTTCCAGGAGCTTATGAACAAAATTTTGTACATACTGAGGCGCAGGCCTCTAGTACAAGAGTTGATTTCTCGGGGTGCAGAAATGGAGGCTCACATCGACGACGTGAGTTTGGGTACTAATACCAAAGAGGACCATGTCCTTCTCCTCCGTGAATTTTTCATTGTCTGTCAAGAAAACCATCTCCGAATCAAACTCGAAAAATGTGAGTTTATGAAAGAAGAGATGGAGTATTTGGGTTTCGACGTGGGGTATGGCTGGTGGAAACCAGCCGCGTCTAAGATGCAGCCCCTACAGGACATGCAGATTCGCGATGACCCTAAGAAGGGTCTACACGATGTGAGGAGTTTTGTGGGCGCCTGTAATTTCTATCGGCATCACATCCACAATTTTACTTACTCCTCTGCACCCCTCACTGACCTGATCAAGAAAACTACTCCCTGGAGGTGGACCTCCAGAGAGGAAGAGTGTTTCCAGGAGTTGAAGAAGAAGATTGCCTCCGCCAACTGCCTGGGAGTGCCCCGCCCTGAGGGCGAGATAGTCCTGATCACTGATGCCAGTGATGTAGGGGGGGGTGGTACGATCTACCAATGGCAGGAGCTTAACCCCGCTGAACTAACCCACTGCCATTATCGTACTACTGGACTGAACCGTGATGGTTCGTTGAAACATGACTATCCTACCAGTGAGTGGCGACTGGTGCCACTGAGACACTGGAATTGGAAATGGAACCAAGCGCGTTCCAACTACAGCACCTATGACCAGGAACTCCTGGCCGGTATGTTGGTGCTATCGTCACAACCCCGACTTCTGGGATCTAACCCTATTGTCTGGCTGTGTGACCAGGAGCCTGTGAAGTCTTTTCAGAAGGGCCCACCACCA
Organism: Eutreptiella sp. 'Long Island Sound 2002'; assembly: GCA_964036045.1. Lineage (NCBI taxonomy): Eukaryota > Euglenozoa > Euglenophyceae > Eutreptiales > Eutreptiaceae > Eutreptiella > Eutreptiella sp. 'Long Island Sound 2002'. The sequence goes on from OZ038395.1 coordinate 11,258,829, forward strand.
GAAAAAGCAAAGCTAAAACGGTGGTGGACTTACCTGAGCCAGCTCAGGCTGACAGTGCATCACATCCCCGGGATTAAGAATCAACTGTCTGACTATATATCGCGCAACAACTTCGATGCGCTTATTGGTGAGAGCTCTGAGGCGCTCGCCAAAGAGGCTTTCCAGCGTATGGATGTCCAGCTTGACCTGTCCATGCGCACTGCTGGAATCCTGGAGGGTTGGAGTCTAACCGACTATCAGTCAAAGTATGAAGAAATTCTCCAAACCCTCAGCACTGGTCTCGAACCCCGTGTCATTGACGGGCACCAGTGGTATAAAAACAATCAGTACCTCTTCTACGAGGACCGAATTGTTGTGCCTGAGGCACGACTGGATGGGTGCCTACAGTGGTCCCATCTCAGTTCTGGTCACACTGGCGCTAATCGCTCAGTGGACTTCTTCCGTGAGTGTTTCTACTCTGGTCTAACCCTGACTGAACTGAGGTCGCGTATGCAGACTATTGTGGATGCTTGTGGCTGTCATGCCAGCAAGCAGAGCGACAGTAGGGATAGGGGCCTGATCTCCAGCTTACCCATACCCTATTGTGCTAACTCTCTTCTCTACGTGGATTTCATCCACGGCCTACCACGCTTTGGCGGCTATGATAGTTGCCTCGTGGTCACCTGTGGTCTATCTCGCTTCACCCGTGTGTTCCCTTGCAATAAGAAAATCACAGGTGAGCAGACTGTGAAAATGTTGGTCGAACAATGGTTCGAACCCTATGGAGCACCTAAGCAGGTGCACTCTGATGAAGATGTACGCATCCGCAGTGACACTGGGTGGTACAAACGAGTGCTAAATGCCCTCAACGTGGAGGTAACCACAGGTGTGCCCTATACCCACACGTCTAACCCTCTCTGTGAGAGACAGAACCGTGTGGTGGAGCAAAACTTAAGAATCCTGATGAAACAGGAGCGCACCAAGGACTGGGTACGCCTAGTGCCCTGGGCAGTGCTGTCCATGAACTCACAGCGGAGCTCTTCTACGGGTTTCACCCCCCACGAACTGTTCCATGGAGGACGACCTACTTGGTTCTTCAAAACCCCCTTTCCTGAGGACTTCAAGAGCCCTGTGGGAGATTGGCTGGAACACAAGCAGTCTCTGGCTAACCAGGCTGGTACTAACCTGAGGCACATTCGTGACCGTGAACAGAGCCGACGGAACCGCCTACGGCGACCTGCCAGCTTCAAGTTTGGTGACCTTGTTTTGGTACACCATTCACGCCTACCCTCCTGGCCACGTAACTGCCTACAGGACCCTTACTTTGGACCCTATCGTATCATCAGGATAGATGGATCCAGGATCCATGTCAGGTGCAGTCCACGTCTAGGTGGTGAACTGCTGTGTGCACCTAAGCAGTTGAGGCACTATCACTCCCCTGACCACTTGTCTTGGGATGAGTGGCGCCTCAGCGACAGTGAGATTGAACGTATAGACCTAGAGAACGCTGCCAGTCCAGAGGAGGCAGACGAACTCGAAGAGATGACTGCCGATCAGATGGCAGTCGATGGTTACTACGTGGTTGCAGGTATTGCTCGCCACGAGTATAAACAGGGCTGGAAATTCCTTACCCTGTGGGATGGCTATGGGTTGTCTGAGGCGACCTGGGAACCTATGTCAGCCTTCATACAACCAGATGGGAGTATCAACCCCATCTTTCGCACTTACCTCGTTGAGAACAACGAGGGGCAGCTCCTAACCCGTGCTGAGACTATGTCCCAGCGTAAGAAGCGAAACTAATCTCCCTGTGTCAGTCTGTGCCCTGCAGACCCATGCCTATGGTTTCGGGCGTGAGCCAGGTGGCCGCTTATCATGATTGCAGCCACCCAGCGAGTGTGTGCCTTGTTGACCATGTGTTGCATGGGTACTGCCCTAATGTAATGACCTTGGAGAGCCAACGAAGAACGGTGGCTTACTACACCAGGGGGGGATGACAAGCAAGGTGTTATGAGGCAAGGTGTGTCTTCCCTCCTTGGGGACAAGCGAGCCCACAGCGAGCCCACCCCTGACTGGTCCAGACCCATGGGGCTCTACCCTTCCTTACAGGGTTTACCATACCCCTAAGTGTGCTACGTATGTCTGTATGTGTCTCACTTCTCTCCTGAAGCCGGTCCGGCTGCCCCACGACCGTCTTCGGCACAGACCTCGTAATGGTCAGCGCCGTGTTTAATATTTCTATTTTTTCTGTCTACTTTTTATATATGCTTTTGCATATTTTGTATTTTATCATTGCTTGCGACAGAGCGCGCTGGAGCGCTTGGAGACAGAGCGCGCTACAAAGCGCGAGACGCGGTCGCCAGATCAGCGATATGACCGTCAGCATGGACTACAGAGTTTAAGAGAATCACGGATTTATAGTATAAAAAGCCTTTTGAATGCTGTAGTTAAAATTATTGCGAATGCCCGCATTTATAAAGACGATTCTCGAATGTTGTAGAGTAGATCGTTCACGAAAGGGCCAGGTGCATGCCCTGTTCTTTGTATGTTACATGTCTGCAGGTATGCGCCAGTGGTGAGGCCCGGCAAGGGTCTATGAATCTTTCGTACAATGGGTATGGATGAACCTCCGACAGAAGGATGCAAAAGACGACATGAAACGTGTTGAGCTTGCATGCCACTGACGGGGTTCAGGTGTTGCTTGCAGGATTTTTGGATAAAATCAGCAAGGTTTTTTCCGAAACAGCAGCGGAGATCAACGGAAATGGTCGCCAAACACCGAGACCAGGAGAACCCAAGGGGCTAGGGCACTGGCCCTGTTACACTCCCCAGCGTTGCTCCCGGAGACCGGGCTTCGCTGACGTCGGACCGAAGGTCCTAATCAGGTACTATTACCACTCCTATGGCGCCCAATTTCTGTGCTGGCGCCTATCCATGGGGTATGACGGCAAAAGCCCTACCTACTAGAGGGGAGGGGTGTCCAAGTGTGCTAAGGGAATACAAAACGCCCATTTTTGCTACAGGCCAAAAGCTAACGCACTCCCCTGCCCACGAGGAAAAGCACGCGGGACAGGAGACACCACTACACTACACTCACTAACGCCAGCACCGGCCTTCGAAGGCAGGGTGAGCACTCATCACTTGCACTCACCTCCTGCCAGGCCTGCTGACCCTAACCCCTACACACGCTACTGGGTGCTGCTGTCAAAGTTCACTCAGGCCCTAATGGCCCTACTGTGAAGAAGACAAGAGAACACAGCGCTCCTAAGCGGATGTGGCCTAACAGGGGACGCCACAACGCGTTTCCCCTGCTAGGGCTTGGAGGGAAGGGGTGCTCTCGTTGCGTGCACAGCGCAGATGTCGTTGAAGTCGGACTGCCCTCGCCAGTACTGGCTGAGGCACAGTGATTTGATTTGTGATCAGCGCCCCTGTTTTGCTGGGGCAGAAAAATGGATAGCCGCCGAAGGCAGCTGCTGCGTGCACCAATCACCCTTAACCTCTCCCACCTGTACAACAGAGGCAAATGAAGGGGTGTTTGCGGCGGAGGAACCAAGCCACACTCCAGGTATTATACCCTTCTCAGTGTGACCTATAATACACTGTCCGCAAACACGCTGACGGATCAGCTCCCCTGTCAAGCAAGCAAGCTCTAAGAGACTCCTCAGGTTCTCTTAAGGAACGTACCGAGGAGCCTCTGGGTAACCTAAACAAGGTTTACCGTGCGCAATTCGCGTGGCCTACCCTTTAATGCATCATGTGCACGCAGGGAAGGGAGGCTGAACCACTGACTCAACCAGGAGGTGAGCTCCTCCTGGGCTAACCTACCTTACTCACCATGCATCGTGTGAATGCCGAATTGAAACGAACACAAAACAAGCCTAAGCGTTTTAAGCAACCCTACTTTAACGCCACGGCCGCACACGAACAAACGCTTTCTTTACTTACCTATGAAGAAGAAAACAAGGGTGAATTTGGGATACAGGTAAAGCGTCACAGTGTGTGGATGCCTCGATTAGGCACATGCATCGCGAGCACAGCGCATATTCTAACCCTACGTGCGCGCTGCGCGCTCCATTCGCATCACATACCTTTCATTCCTGTTTTTACCTGTGCAGAGCACGAGAGAAGAACACCCGAACCCCCAACGAGCACAGCGTTGACAACCCTAACGTTTTGACGAAACAACCAACACGAACGCAATGCGTGAGTGTGAGGTGACACTGACATACCTGAGAGATGGGTTGTTGACCTGCTCTGTGGTGTGGGCCAAATTTGAATACTTGACTCTGAAGTTTATAAAAATTTTGATGCAACTGTGCAACAATTTCCTTTAAAACTTTAAAAACTACGGCTCATACCTTCTTTTTCAAAAGCCGTTTACGCTTGCGCAACCCTTTTCTTGGAGTCCGCTTCCTTTGCGCTTGTCTGCGACTTTGAGTTATGTGTAAAAATGACGATTTCCCGCGTGGTTTCGTCGATTTTTAACGATTTCACTTGCTAAATCGCAACCCCTTCCGCTAAACCGCAGGAATCACTCCCTGCTGGTTACATTTTCTATTTTTTCCAGCTCCTGGGGGTTTGTGTCCTCCATTGGGAGTATTGCTCCGCCCTGGCCCTTGGTCAGGACGTATACTAAAACGCTGTTTATACAGCGATAGCCATCCGCATTAGAGCGTTCGACTGTACCCTAGTGGGCAGACACATGTGCTCTAGGGAGGGAGTACTGGGTTCAATTCCCACTACCCCCAAACTTTTTCCAAAGGTTTTCGTCGCATGCCGGCGACTTTTGAGGAATGCCCCATCGAAGGGACATCATTCACGGTACATTACACTGTTTTTCAAGGGTACCTACAGTGTGATAGGCTTCTATGAAGTGATGAGGATGTTTTTGGTAAGTTTAATGCATTTTCTGAGGTAATTTTGGGAATATTTGAGCCTTTTTCCTTGGTCCTACTAGCTTGATCAACTAGTACTCCAGGGGGGAGTAAGAAAAAGTCACTGCCATGTCTTTCTTGGAGGGCTTGATCCAGGCTAAGCCCCCCTTAAAACCCTTTGTGGATGCTAAGACAAACTTAAGTGTTTTAATCTCTCTTTAGTTGCTTAAAGTACACTTTCTCAAAGTAACTAGGGTTGTGACCCTAGCCCCCCCCCATGAAGTTCACCCCTACCACTCAACTGAGCGGAGGTACCTTCCTTCATGGAGGACATACCAAAATAAAACAGGCATTTCATGCTTGTTGGCCTTGGAGGTTAAGCCTAGTGGTCTCCCACCCCAAGACCCCTATACTCAATTGTTTCTACCACTTATTGTGGTCCTACTTTGTAACTGTTTCTGAATTCAGTTGCTTGGCCAAGTCATTTTCTGTGTGGTCCTGACATCTATGCCCCACATTCCTAACCAGCACCAGTACACCCAAAAGAGTGCACATGAAGTGCCTAATGCTATCTCTGAGGCAAGAGTCAGACCAATTTTCATATAAAATCTTTTGTTTTATCCATTTGTGATTGAATCTTTGTGTATAAACCTGCTTTGTCTATCTGCAGCCCTTCTGTGTTACACTGGATTCCAAAACCAATCATTGATTCGATCCACATCCTGTCCTTGCTCTACTTGCTGCTTTGGTTGGGGTTTTCAACTACAAAACCTGCAGGAGTACATCAAAATATCTAGGGCATAATTCAAGGACATCTTTCTGAAGTTGAAGGTGAACTTCCCGACATGAACGCCGAGGAGATGGCTAAGGAGGGCTTCTACCTGGTGAAGTCTGTCCTACGCCACCGCTATCGCCAGGGTTGGCGCTTCCTCACCCTCTGGGAAGAGTTTGGAGTCGAAGAGGCCACCTGGGAGCCCTTCTCTGCATTTGTTCTACCTGAGGGACGCCTAAACTCAGTTCTGGTTGACTACTTGTCCCAGAACAACCTTGGTGAGTTGCTGAGGCTCGCTGAGACGCTTGCCTCCAAGACTAAAGCTAGGGACTGAACCTTACCCTTACCTGCCAAAGCGTATGTGTGAGTGTGCTATTCCTAAGGTCCTGAGAGCAAGCCGCAGAAGTGGTGTCCTAATTATACCCAAGTCTGCACGCTTACTAAACCTGGAGGGTTGGCTTATTGATGCCACGGGGTACGCCCCGGGTCTCCCCTCCCCTAAGCGCCCAATTTCTGTGCTGGCGCAAAACCTTTGGGGAATACCCAGCGTACTAATCCAGGTATTGTTTTCCCTACCTATCTGTCTACTACAGGGAGGGTTGGCCAAAAGCTATGAAGGCATGAAAACGCCGTTTTGCTAAATGGCCAAAACACTGACCTAACCACTGCCACAGCCCACCAACCCTGCTAAAATTGCAGGAAACGGGTGGGACAGTGACACACGCACTACAGGTCCTACACACCCTACAGTGGCACCATCCTGGTGGGCGAGCACTGCTGCAACCGGCTCAAGCCCCCACTCAGGACTACCACTCCTACACGCACACTCTACTGGGTGTTGTTGAAGAACATGTCGTGGGTCCTAGCGACCCTCCTGTGAAGAAGACAAGAGAACACAGCGCTCCTAAGCGGATGTGGCCTAACAGGGGACGCCACAACGCGTTTCCCCTGCTAGGGCTTGGAGGGAAGAGGTGCTCTTGCGTGCACGGCGCAGATGTCGATGGAGTCGGACTCCCTGCTCTGCCACAGGCAGAGGGGAGTTACTGGATTGTGTGATCTGCGCCCTTGTTTAGCAGGGCATGAAAAAAATGGTATGCTGCTGCACCAATCACCCTACCTGCCCACCTGTAAAGCAAAGGCAAATGAAGGGGTGTTTGCGGCGGAGGAACCAAGCCACACTCCCCGTATTATACGGTTCTCAGTGTGACCTATAATACACTGTCCGCAAACGCGCTGAAGATCAGCTCCCCTGTCAAGCAAGCAAGCGTTAAGGGACTCCTCAGGTTCTCTTAAAGAACGTACCGAGGAGCCCCTGGGTAGCCTAAACAAGGTTTACCGTGCGCACTTCGCGTGGCCTACCCTTTAATGCGTGTGTGAATGCACGAGCATGCACGACGGTGTTGGGCAAACCTGCCCATCTTAACCGCGTACCTACCTTACCTACCGCTGGAGAGTGAAGCAAGGTGAGGAGAAAACCGGGGCGCACGCGAAGAACGTTGCTATGCACTTGTGTGTATGTCTAATCACCCTGATCTGACCTCTAATCATCTGCAATCTTTCTAATCAATCCCTCTATCGCGTCCTATCGTTGTTAGCGCTGCTACAAGACTCGTTCACGGAGACACGAGACGAGCAATGTGTATGCGGCATACGAGACGAGCATACCTGTAGTTTATACCTGATTCATTGAAGTCTTTTTCGTTGATTTTCGAATTCTTGAATTTTTGATACTTCTATTAGTGTAGGTGGAATCTGTATGTTGATTTATTAATGTGTGTCTCGTCATTTTCAAGACTACGTGAGACATACGTTTATAATGCCATTATTTCTGCATTTTCCGGCACTTCGCTAGGAGCCGCTCCTGCGCGCCGCCTTTTTATGCGTAGGAATTTCTTGATTTAAAAAATCTAGAGATGACTATAATTTTTATAAAAATGTGCTTCTGATGCACAATTGGATTCTGCTCAGGTGTGTTGTCTTAGAAAAATTCTAGGCCGTCATTTGACGGATTTTGGTGTCGTCGCTTCGTTTTTGCGTGGATTCGTCCATAATTCTCCCATTCCTGCCTCTGCAGATACCCACGCGCAGCCTCGCTGAGTAGGCCGTGTTCTGGCCGAAACGCAGCAGCCTGGAGAGACTGAGCAGAACCCAAGACCCCACCAAGGGGCAATTTAATTTTTTCACGACTCCCTTCGCCCTAAGACAAGTCACAGGTTGCCAGCAGGTTTACGAGAACCCATGCGAGTGTGTATATTGTGTCTTGCGTTGGGTTTGTGTCGCGCTGCGTCTTGGAGGGAGGGATGCACATGCACATGTTTTGGCATGCTCCCAAACTAACCCAACCAAGCCACAGGAGCCCCGGCAGCGCCATGAGCGCTGAGTCTTCTGTAGGAAATGTTACAAACAGAGCAGCAAAAGAGCGCCAGCCATGGTGAGCGCCCATTTTTCTGTGTGAGGGAAACTATAGGTATTTTAAAGTAGATGTGGAAACCAAGGAAAGGCCAAGAAAAAATCCCTTTTTCCTAAAATGCGACAGTGGTGGCCACCACAGCACAAGGGGGGAGTAAGAAAAAGTGCTTTTCCAATGCTTTGAGGCATACTCTAGTTGTATTAGAGATTCACTGAGCATCCAGGCATTTCTATCTTAGTATTGGTCCCACCAAAAGTGGTGATAACACATGTTGACCTATGGAACCAAACACCCAATCAGGATATGGAGTGGACCCCTTAATCCCCTTTCATTGTGAGGCAAATCATCTTTTCCTGAGTTGACTGAGAACTGACATATCCAAGGCAGAGCCTATGAATTTATCTATGTTTTTCCATGAATACTTAGCTGTCCTAGTGGTATGCACCCTAGGGGGCTGGGCACCTCTTTTTGAGAGGTCCTGGGTTCAATTCCTGGTCAGCCTAGCTAAGTAGGAAGATCCCATGTGACATGGCAGTGACCTCATCGCCACATGCCCTGCCACCTCAGCACATATGGGACCCAAAACAAAGAGTGCACATCTCCTGAGATGGCACTATGGAGATAGAGTGACTATGGGGCAGTTTTCCAACTCTTTTCCAAAACATTTCAGCTATCTTTGTGAATATGCATTCCGATTTGACCTGAGTTGCATGTTCTGTGAATATCCTTTCATCTTTCACTGTTTACACTGCAGCCCTTCATGCTTTGATCCTGATTCTCTTCTCCTTGCACACCTCTGGCTTGGGCTATCCTGGATTTACTGTATTTCAGCAAACAAAAGCTTTTCATCTTCCAAAACAAGCAGCAGGAAACCCTACACCAGCAGCAAGCAGCAGGAGAGACAAAAACACAGTGTTGAAACCACTATAAACTTTTCTAGGCGGAGCGTGCGACACCCAAGCACCTCGGAACCCAAGTACCAAGACCGAGCCGCTGGCATGCCTTGGGAACGGGATACGCCACGAAGTCCGGTGAACCCCTAGGGTTCCGCCCAAAGTTGGGGATGTGCGCAAGCACGGGGGCACACCCTCCCGGCGTGACACTTTTGTCACGCTGGCGGCGATCAGCCCTCCCGGTGTTGCCCGGGGCCGCTTTGTTGGTGGCCACCAGTCAGGTCTAGCGGGATGTAAGCCGCCTCCCCTCTTCATGCGTGGAGCCTCTTCCTGTACGTCACAGCGGCAACGCCAGCGGGAACCATGGGGCGCCTCTCCACGACCGAGTGCGCCTACCTACCTACCTTGTTTGAATTATGTTCCCCCATTGGGCTTGGCACTCGCTGCCTTGCCCCGGGCTTCAGCACGCCCCCCCCCCCCCCGCGCTCCCGGACGCCACAATCATGGCAGGCAGGGCAGCAACACAGACACAACGACACAGCCACGAACGCTGCTACAGCTCAAGAACGCCTTATCGCGTGACCACGTGGCTGCTGCACCGGCCACACCCCGGCACCACCACCACCAGGGAACACAAAGTTGTTAATGTCGCTAAATATGACGGTGGGGACGGCAATAAGGTGGATAAGTCCCCAACTAGTGGTCAATTAGGTCAAATCGACGTAAAATTGATCAGCACGCCCAAAATCGGTCAAATCAAGACAATTTGTTTTCGATTGCTTTTGTTGCATTTTCCAAATGCCGAAGTCGAAAAAAAAGACACCCAGAAGGTGACGGCCGCCTACCTCTTCCAACAAGAATTGGGAGAAAGAAATTTGACGCATTTGGTGTGATGGCAGAAAAAAGTTTTCAAGCCATTAAAAACCGCTTCTTAGCATAGCATGAAGCGGCAATCACAATACCAAATATTCCGAACATATTATTGGTAACTATTTAATTCAGCCTCATCAACACATTTGAGCTCCAACGCGCATTGCCGGGTGGTTCAACAATGTTGACAATGCACCATTGACATTATGGCAATGCTTGTACATGGGAGGTGCATTGCCCGCCGGTCCGGGTGCACAACAATGTTTGGGCCATCTTAATGTAGTGGTGGTGCCTACCAAAATACCTCCCGCTTTGTACAAAAAAAACTATTTTTGTACTAGAAAACCCCCCGGTAAAATACCAAAAAACCCCCAAAATATGCCAAAGAAACCCCAAAATGTACCAAAAAAAAACCCCATTTGTACCAAAAAGCCCCCCTATTGACGTTGCCGGAATAGAACCTCCCAAATCCAACATGCACCAACAAAAACACCCTTTCTACAAAAAAAAACCAGCTGTCTTCCCCATGTATGCTACACTTGTGGACCGTTGTGTACCAAAAACCAACTTGGTTGCCCACTTTCATGCTAAAAAGCCCGATGATGGGTTACCTTGGGGTTTCCTCCTTTCCGCCACTTTCTACAACCCACACACCCCTCCTGCACCCAAGCAAAACACTGAGAGGACACTCACATTTAAGTCAACGACCTTCCATTCCTCTCCTACCTCCATGCCTGAAATTTGCCTGCATGGACTAGCCACATGCACTACAAGCAAAGCTAGACCTGGGTGTACGATTTTTTTGGGGGGGAGGGCGCTAACAGTTCTGAGGATTCCCCGAACACCCTGCCTGGGCTCCCACACCCCACTCACTCCCGGAGGGTATTAAACAAAATCCCAGAAACTGACCAGACAAAATGTACTGAAAAACTCCACATGTGTACTTGAAAGCCCCTGAATTGTACCATAACCCCCCCCCCCCAATTGCACCACAAAACCCCCCTAATTGTACCAAAACGCCAAAAAAAATGCACAATAAAACACCCAAAAATGCATGAAAAAACCCCCCGTAATGTATCCAAGTCCCCCCAAAATTTACCCAAAAAAGCCCCCGCCAAATACCAAAACACCCCTCAAAATGTACCAACCCCCCCCCCCCCCTAGACCCCCCCAAAATGTACCAGCCCCCCCCCCGGCGGGGGTTTTCTGGTACATTTTGGGGGGGGTTTTTGGGTACATTTTAGCCGTGGGATTTTTTGGTACAAAGTGGGGGGTTTTTTGGTATTCACCACATCTGATTGACTGGGGGTGTTGATTTATCTACAGCCATAGAACAACGGTGTTTTTCTTCCCGGCGTGTTGTGCCAGTGCGTGTGATGTTTGGCAAGCACAGCACTGGACGGTCAAAGCACACAAAATAGTTGGTGGTGCGTCGCAGGTTGTGCAAAGGGCTTGGGTTCAATCTTCAATACACTCAGAGTAGAAACCCTTCTTGTGAAAATGCATCATCGGGAACCACTGTTTGTTCCGATTGACCTTTTTGGGGCTGCAGGATGTACAGGGGCTGCTGCTGCTGGGGCAGGCGGGGCTGTAAATTGTGCAACGGGAAATGGGGCAAATGCACATGGGGGTCGGGAAGAGGGGTAGCGGTGGGATTGACTCCAACACTGCAATTTGCAACAACACATGGGACACCAATGCATCTCTACTATCCGCTTTTGACCCTCTGGGGTGTCGTTCCCTCCGGGATGTCATTCATACTGAACGTGGAAGTTCTGCTCTCTTGGCGGACGCATGACAGTCGCGTGTGTAATGTCATTGGTTGTCCTTGTATAAGACACAATACAGCCCACAGCAAACGAAGACATGTCTATTAGAAGAGATTTGGGCAACACATATGCCTGATGCAAATCGCTACGACGACACAGTGATACAGGGCAAACGTGAAATTAAACATCCAAGGTTATAGTTTGCTTCCGTATAGAAAACACTGTTGCAAAAGGTACCATAGAACCTGCGCAAGGCGGCGCTTGCGCCACGGGGGGCAGGGTAAGGAAGCGGAGCAGACATGGGGGCACTGTACCCAAATTGCAACCGCAGTACCACACAGTCTTACCTTTCTGATCATCATCATGTCCCTATTTGTAATATTGCCCATTTGCACTGGCAACTGCCAGTGCTGTGGCAACGATGGCCCAACGAACCGCTCCATGGCGGCAAAAAGAATGCAGTGGCACTGCAGTACCGTAGGATGCGTGGGAGGCCCGTTCGCCGCTGCATCCCCCCCCTCCCCCATCAACGCCCCGTTGTTGTGCATGTCGGGCGGGATGGGCGGACTCGGTACCTCCGGGTCAGGCATGACCGCTGAGCCATGGGTTGATCGTCGAAGTCCCGGTCCCCGTGCCCCCCCCCCCCCCCACACAGGGATGCATTAGAAGGGAAGGGACGTCAGAGGCGGCCCCAGAAGCGGTTAGGCAGGCGGTTGGGGGCGGTTACTGTCGGTTACAAATGTCATTGAAGCTGGCACCTGCCGTCAGGAAGACAGTGGCTGGGCGTAGGCTGGGCGCCCTGGAGGAGCAGGAGGGTACCTCCCCCCGGCATAAAGACGATTACCCCCCAGTAACAGGCAAAGTATGTGGTCCCAACCGACTTCCTGGTGACCGCAGGTGTGTGGATCGTGACAGTGTCCCCAGGTGCATGAAGCAAACCGCGATGAATACCCCGAGGTTGGCGTGTCCTAAGCTCTGCACGATGGTGGAACGTGACCGCCACCAAAGAAGCAACGAAAAAAAAACCAACAGCAGCAACAGCAGACAGAAGATTATGACGAAGATTCAAAAAATAGCGACGCCAACTGTACCACTTGCGAGAGCAACACTAAAGTCCCGAACTTTGACAGAAACAGCACCTACAGGCGGGGGGGGGGGGGTGTTGGCACAAGGCCTTGGTGGTTGGTACAGGGGGGGGGGGGTATTTATCAAAGACAAAATAGGACATGGTTCCAAAATTTGCAGAAACAACACCTACCGCTGCTCTGACAAGGGTGTCGCTCTTGCAAGCGGGGGGGGGGGGCGGGGGTGCAAACCCCATCACGAGACGAAGAGCAGCACCTCTAGCGGCCACAGCGCGCAATACCAACCACCAGCAAAACACCACACCAACCGATACTCATGGGACAGCCAACCCTGAAGTGAGGGACCATGCGAAAAAAAATTGGAACTGTTCAAACATCTCTTCCTCCGAGCTAGGAGTAGCGTCTGGTGGCCAGTGCGAAGGGATTCCGTGTGTATGCACACGGACTGCTCAATACCCCGGCGGCCACCGGGAATAGGATGCGATCGCATTCTGGTGTGACATCACGCCATACGCAAGGTCTTGACCAACCTGCGCCATTCGCCACTGGAGCACATCCTGGTGAACTAGAACACAGGGCCCAACAACAACAAGCCATCCACCAAGAGCTAAAAGCTTGTAACATCAAGTGAATCTGGAAGAGCAAAGTGGGGCGAGGTGAGGCACCGGCTCTCACCCCCTCTCAGCTGACGAAGGAGGAGCTGAAAGGGGCGGGAGCGCCCCGGGGACACATTTATGAGGTAGCGTGACTCTGGCCATGCACTCTGACCCCCTGATCTGTCCCTGTGTTTGTCTGTTTTGGAGGCAGGTCAAGCGATGCGGCAACAGTTTGCTACGCACCATTCAACTTGACCGATGAATGGCCACTGTGCGTCACTTGCGGGCGTGGGGGGGGGGGGGGGGCTATCTGCAGTTTAGCTGGTAGGCAGACGGAGGCCTGCTTTGCCAGCTTTGCCTGAGCTCGCCTTCCACTTGGCGGGCCCACCGCCAGCAAGCCCCCAACCCTAAGCGCAAAAGGTGGAGACTGAGTCTATAGCTGAAAAATTTGCCGTGGTGTTGAATCTGGTGATGGGTGTTGTCGATATTTCAGGGGAGGCCGGGTTTTCGTTTCCGGGGGGGGGGGGGGGGTCGATAGAGCGCTCCGGCTGGACCCCCCCTCCCCAAAAAGGGCTCAATTGACAGGAACCCCAAAATCCTACCGAGTCTGACCCCCAGGCCTCGGAGGTGACCCAGACCCAAAAGTCGGGAAAAGAAAATGGGATTTTTGGAATCAGCGCGTCGAGGGGGTTCAGAAAAGTCATCATTTGCCATATATATGGTGAAAAAAAATCGACCAATTTCAGTGCTCAAAAATTTTTTTCGGTGCCTTGAGCGCCAGACTTCATAATGACTGATTTATGGTGCCTGTCAATTGAGCCCTTTCCCCGAGCCCCCCCCCCCCCCCCAGTTTTGGGGGGCTCTATTGACCCCCCCCCCCCGGAAGTGAAAACCCGACATGCCCAGGGGTTGTTGGCATTGGTGTGCAGAAGGGGGAGCAGGATGGAAATCATGGACTGTTGGGAGTGCGGTGGTGCTGTTGGTGGCGCTACCGTTCAGCGGACAGGGTGGTGGTGGCTACGGGATGCTGATGGGGGCGGGGGGCGACTGGGCAAACCGAGGGGCCCCCCTTCCCGCAAGCAGCCCAGCATCGTTCCCTTGCACTTGGTGAGAATCCCCCCCTGGCAATGATCGCCGTGTGGTGTGCTGCTGCAGCACTGCCCAGGCCCCCAAAGGCATTGAATTGGAGGCAGGACCAGCACGGCGCCCGCCGCGGATGAGCGACCCGGAGCCAAAGCCTCGGGCTGCACGGCCTTTGCCGCATCCGTGAGCATTTCCTTCTGGAATCCAATCGACTGACCCATATTCAGCGGCTGTTGGTATGGAAGCCTGCTCCACTCTGGTCCTCAACCACCTCCGGTCAGCAGCAGGCCCAAAATTGGTTCACCAGCGAGCATCTAGGGACAGCAGGAATCTCGTTGATCCATTCATGCGCGCCATTAATCAGTCGACGAGGCATTTGGCTACCTTCAATTCAACACCAGCCTTGTGTCGAGCGTTTCCTCGAGGCACTCAGATCGGCTCCCGCTGCCTTTGCACCGCGGGTGCTCCGATGCAGCAGGCTTGCTCCCTCAAGCCCACTCTCTTGCAGACAGTGGACCCAAGCCTTGCCGTGCTCTACCCCAGTTCAACAAGGGTCACCCCAAGTGAACTCGGCTGGAGATCAACACGCTCGAACCACATCGGATGGCCACAGCATTCCAATGCAGTTGTAATAGCAGAGCCTTCCCCGATCCAGGTCGTGTTGCTGACCAGCAGGGCGGTCCTTAACGGAAAAAAAAAAGAAACTGTTCCGGAACATAGTTTTTTCAAAAACGACCGCGTGTAGCTCATTTGTTCAACCATGGTTGGTGGCGATTGGCGGTTGGCGGCTGGTGGAGATTGCCGGTTGGCGGTTGGTGGTTGGCGGCGGTGGCGGCGGTTGGCGGCAGTTGGCAGTTGGTGATGGGTGGTTGGTGGCGGTTGACAGCGGTTGACGGTTGGCGGTTGGTCGCGGTTGGCGGTTGGCGGCGGTTGGCGGTTGGTGGCGGTTGGCGGTTGGTGGCAGTTGGCGGTTCGCAGTTGGTGGTCCCTTGGGGCGGTCCTTAGAAAAAAAAAATTCTGGTCCCTTAAGGACCGCCCTGCTGACCAGGGTCCCGCAGTTGAATCCACGCTCGACTAGATGGCGTAGCACAGGTGGCTTAGGCCCCGTGCCCACCTATCTCTCTCAAGGAGCCATGAGAGTCATAGTTACCCCCGGCGTTTACCGGCGCTTGGCTAAATCTCTTTGCATTGACAATCAGAGCACTGGGCAGAGGTCACCCCGCGGAACCAGCCATCAAGTCGTGTTGCAAAGCTGTGCTTCCATTAAACAGCCAAACTCCCTTGCAGACCTGGGCGCCATAGATGGGGCTGACGTCCCGGGTCGGCCATCTCCCCGCCCACAGGCAGGCAGGTGCACAAGGCAGCTTTTGCACACCCAAAGCACCATGGCTCAACCTGAGAGTAGTGCGGCGCGCAGGTGGTGCTGTTCCGAGGCACAAAGGCCACACCCGCAAAGCACACCGCGGCCTTTGGTGAGTGACCGGGAGGGTCCGTGCAATCCCGACGGGCAGGCCTGACGCCCTGGTCCTTAGAGCCACCGCATCTTCCGAGGGTACACAACCAATTTGCCGAGTTCCATTAGCCGCGTTTGTGCTGTTGACCAGCAGCGTCTGGCGGAAGAGACCAGCACCGGTGATTCGGTACAGAGCCATTCCAATCGGATCAACGCCCCAAGGGGCCTGTCCCGGTTTGGTCACCAAGGGTTCACGCTTTGTTGCACAACTTTGCGGGGCGTTCCATGGAGTCGATGGCCACCAAAGGCATGGGGCATTCCGGGACGGCCGAGGCCTTCCCTCAGAGCAGCGCACACGTAAATCCGATGGTGCTCCAAGTACCATCTTGACCAAAGCAGAGAGCTACGCCGCCATGCAGCAGGTCAGTGGATAGCCCACACACTCCGGCCGTCAGATCCAAAAGACAACTCCACAGGGGCGCCACCGAGACGCGGCCCCACAGCACCGGATTTGAGAACACCAGCGTTGCCACTGGCCCTTCCCAGATCAAGTAACAGCCAAGGCCCTGGCACCAGCCCCTTGGAAAGTTAGATTCGTCTGCCTGTTGGCCACTCCTGCAAGGCAGAGCCTGGCCCCGAGCCTCACCCAAGAGAACAGCGCCGCGCACCCCATGGCCCCCAAAGGCATTGAATTGGAGGCAGGACCAGCACGGCGCCCGCCGCGGATGAGCGACCCGGAGCCAAAGCCTCGGGCTGCACGGCCTTTGCCGCATCCGTGAGCATTTCCTTCTGGAATCCAATCGACTGACCCATATTCAGCGGCTGTTGGTATGGAAGCCTGCTCCACTCTGGTCCTCAACCACCTCCGGTCAGCAGCAGGCCTCTGCAAGAGAGGAAGCCTGCATCAGCCACCAGGAAGAGTACTCGCTACTGCAACCAAGACCTGCACCACGGGATACTTCGTTTTTGTCTTTGGCGGAGACCAAGATGACCTGGTGTAGCCTGCTCACTTCACAGTACTCGAGGTAACCCCTCGGAATCAAGGTTCAGAGCTGTCCAGTGCTACGAGGATCCCACAATGGCCGTGGTAGCGGATCTGACACGTTGTGAGGATTAGCTGAGTCTGAAACCAGGTTATGCAGTGGGAGGCTGCCACGCCCGTAGGCTTCCCAGTGTGCGTGCGGCACAATGACTGGAGGCTGAAAAAAGACCGCTCTGCACCAAGGGATACTCCCCTGAGAGCCAGCACCCCTGCATATCGCCTCTGCACTGCTGCACCTGCCCTGCTGCCACGGCAGCGGCGCTGTGTAGGTCAAACAACGCCTCTAGCTAAAGCATCATCCATTCTCGAGGTTGCCGCCCTCAGCAGGTGGGTTGGTACACACTCGTAAGCGGAGTCCAACCTTCATGGCCGACGGAGGGACCTGCGGTGGCCTCGCAGGTCTTGGCTCCCCGTAACACCCCCGACATCGAGAGCTGAGGGGCAAACCAGGCAGTTTGGAGGCAGCCGCCCAGTTCAGTGCCGCAGACGCTTCCCCCCCCCAGACCCCGTACCCGGCTCCTCATCCTCCGCCAGTGTCCTCTTCAATCCGTGGGACGCCAGCAGGAGGTCCTCCAGCAGGTCGGGCTGCCGCAGCACCTCCTTCCAGCCGTCCGTCGCCTGCACGGCCCTGAGATGCTCGGTGATGAACGCCGCGCAGCGCGCCCGCAGCTGCTGCGCGCCGTGAGTGTCGGCCGCCACGAACACCGAGGCCGCGGTGTCCACCCGCAGGGCGTCGCACAGATGGACCTCGCACAGCGCCTTGAGCCTCGGGATCTGGTACTGATGTGACAGCTCCAGCAGCTCCTGCGCGTGCTCCGACAGGTCGGCGTCGAGCTCGTCGGTGTACAAATACCGCACGAACATGCGGACCACCGCGAGGCGGACGTCGCCCATCTCCACGACCCCGGAACTGGCCTCGCGCATCGGGTGCGCGAACATGGCCCGCAGCACCGGGCTCCGCATCCCCAGCACCACGCGGTGCGCCCGGACCGCGCCCGGCCCCCCCCCGCTGACCCGCAGCTCCACGTCGAACCCCTCGGCGCTGTCCAGGAGGCGCCCGAGGTCCGAGGTGAGGTCGGAGGGGGGGACCGTGACGGGCGGGCGCTGGGAGCTGGTCGACGACGTCCGCAGGCCCGTGTGGATCGTGAGGCTGAGGACGAAGGCGACGTGCGGCTCGAGCTTGTCGTCCATGTACCCGGCGTCCTCGAAGGCCGCCTCCCACGTCGGGTAGCGCCCGGTCATCCCGAAGGTCTGCACGGACCCGTCCCTCGCCCCGTGCAGGGCCAGGCTGGCCTCGACCCCCAGGAACTGTTTGGTGCAGCCTTGGGTGAGCTTCACGCTGAC
This sequence comes from Eutreptiella sp. 'Long Island Sound 2002', assembly GCA_964036045.1. Classification (NCBI taxonomy): domain Eukaryota; phylum Euglenozoa; class Euglenophyceae; order Eutreptiales; family Eutreptiaceae; genus Eutreptiella; species Eutreptiella sp. 'Long Island Sound 2002'. The sequence goes on from OZ038395.1 coordinate 11,276,996, forward strand.
CCAGTTCGGCGGCGGCGACAGGAAGGTCCGGCCCTCGCCGTTGGGGAACACGGTCAGATGCCACGACTCGTCGCCGACCTCGAACACGTCGGAGGTGATGCGGTCCTCGTTCAGGTTCAGCTGGATCTTGTCGAAGCCCTGGATTTCCCAGCGGTAGTGGCCTCGGATGGTCTGCACGGCGGTGACCGCGGTGACGCTGCTGCTCTGGCAGCAGCGCCGGCTGCAGCGTTCGGCGTCGTCTGCAGCGGCCATGCTGTGCCCAACTTGGGGAAACGGGACGGAGCAAATGCAAGAATCACACGCCCCACAAGACGACGGCACGGCAGCAGGGCACTGCCCCTGTGACACAACGGGCGGCGCAAATCGCGCAGGAACCAGACACAACCCATGCGCTGCACAACGGGGGCTGCACAGGGCACCCACGGTGTGCCGTGGTTGTATTTTTTTTTTCAATCCATCAGACCTGTGCTGAGTAGCAGTAAGGCGCCTGGGCTGACTGCCCGGTCTCTACACCAGTGCTGCAGGGCACAGTGCGGTCACGGGATGAATCGCGTGCCCCATGGCGAGAACATGGACCTGTGTCTGCAGGCTACTCTGACGCAGCATAGTGCACCGGGTACTGCCACGCTGGAGCAACCCAAGATCAATCTTGCATGTATAGCCGGGGAAACTAGCTGTCACGGGTGTAATGGAAATATTGCGTCAGATCTAGCATAAGCAGATTCGTTCATGCAGGCAGTGCCGCTAACCGATATGTCTCCTACAGAGGTGTGGCGCGCATGCACGTGCGCTGTCGCTCCAGTTGCGTGTACAATCGGAGGGCGTTGTTGCAGGCAGCCTCAACACGGTGCTGAGGTGTTAGTTGGGAGATGTGTCCCACGGCTGAGGGCTCAGCTCTGGTGCGTGGATTCAAATAGACGATGTGCGCCACACATACAGAAACACGACAACGGGCAGCACGGTTGACAAAAAAAAAAGGACAGGTACTACAATCCGTCACTTTGTAAGAGCCTCCTGCTGTGGGGAGCAGACGCAAGTAGTTGACCCTGCACTAGTAACCCCGCTGCGGGATACAAGAGTTGAATGCTACACTGCTAAAGCAAGCAGACGATTGCAATACAACAAAGTCAGAACAAAAAGCTCTTCAGTGACATTGCCATAGGCGCCTTTCGCTGTGAAACAGGAAATACCCCGAGGTACAGTGCAAATGGGGGCTCATTCAGGTGACCCCCCCCCCCCATTGTCCAAACACGGGCCAGGTTCTGGTTCAGGGGGCAAAAGGGCGGAAACACGGGGTCGCCGTGTTGGGACAAGCCCGTGTTACCGCGCCGCACGGACCGCGGAACACGTGTTGCAGGCATAAGCCAACCCTCCCCCTCAAAACATGACAATACAAAGCAACAGGCCAGCACACACCCCACAACACAATCAGAACGTGGACTTACAGCCACACCAACACTTTGACACCCACATGGACCCTTCCCGCAGGCGGCACAACATTCTTTATTGGATTGGGACCGCAAAAACGATGGTTCCAGAAAAAGCCCAAAAGTGCGGAAACACGGGGTCGCTGTGTTTGAACAAGCCCGCGTTAGGACACGTACTTAGGGCCTAGTAGTACACGGTGCTGCAGGATGCGCTTGCGGTGGTTCAGTGCTTCGATGAAATCATGTGTGCATTGTACCCCCGCCCCCCTTTGTAATAGCTACGCCAAAGTACGGAATTAATACGGTCCCTACGCCTACTGTAGCTATTACAAGTGGCTTGCGCACGACACATACAACTACCGACATACACGTGAGAGAATGCATGGTATGAGTGCACCTTAACCTCCGCCCACGTATAGTACACAAATATCCCCAAAATCAGAGCTATGTGGGTTCAAGTGGGCAAACACTCACAACAAATGTGTCCATGACCCTATGTAGCTGGCAAAATTGTCACCAAACCCATGTGTTATGCGGCTGCACTACATTTGGTACCGAATTAAAATTAGGTCCCAAATTAATACGGTCCCTACGCCTACTGTAGCTTGGACAAGGGCGTAGCTATTACAAGGGGGAGGGGGGGGGTATGACCGGGGCCGGCTGACTGCTGTGCCACGGTCCATTGTCAGTGTGCTGGAGGGGGCTGGGTACGTCATTGGCCCCAGAAGTGTACTCTCTCCCGTCCAGCAAACTCGCTGGGCGGGTAAGGGCATTCATCTTCCCAGCCCTCAGGTTGGCCCCTGCCCTGCACGGAGGGTACAGCTGCACCCTCCATAGGACAGGGTGTCTGGGTGGCATTCTGGTGCTGCACAAGCCCTGGCACCTAATGCCACCCAAAGGGTACCCATAGTATCGCGAAAAGCCCCGCCCCCCCCCCCCCCGCCCGCGCACCCCCACCCAGACCACACCCTGGAGTGCATGTGGCAGCAACACACCAATAAGAATTGCAGATTTCTATCTTTGTGGCGAAAGCCCCAAACCCTCACCTGTGCAGGAGGTGGGTGAGGCGTTCTAAAGAGAGCCGTGCTTTGTATAAGCAGAAGCGCCTATACTACTGCATGTTGATGATGAGGGCACACTTCTCCACACACAAACACATGGGCGTTGGGCTGACCAGAAGTGGTGGCCATGAGCCATTGGGAATGAAAAAATAAAGGGTCCTCAACAACATGGCGACCCTGGGACACCCATTGGGTGCCTTTGGGGGGGGGGGGGGGGGGATGCAGCCCCGCAAGCAACAAGTGGGTGTCAGCCCACACATTCCAAATATGAGGGGGGAGGGCACGCACAATACCAACATTACCCGGACTCTGGGCGGCCATTTGTTCTGTTACCAATTGGCTGGGCGGGCTCTTCGTGACCAGCAAATGAATTGTGTCCTTCACCAAGCGAAGGTCATGGTTCTGGGCCTCCATATCACCCAATGAGCGATGAGGAAGAATTGGGAACGTTTTGGCGCAGCTTTGGTTTCACTGAGGGGACCAGACTGCCAATAATAGGTTTTAGACCTGCTGCGGGTGACTGCCCGGTGCTGCGCCACTCCACTTGCTGTGGCTGAACGCCCTGACCACTGGGAAGTACGCTTTCTTCGACAACCCAAGCCACTTGGAACAGTGATCGAGATCTTTTTCCTTCACCGGGCGGTCCGTAACCAATTTCAAAATTTCAGTCCAGACCAAATGCATTGGCCCAAACACAGGGGGGGTGAGGGACATGCCACAGGGCCGAAACTCTCAGTGCAATTTCAGACACATACCGGTCTGTGCTTTGGTCGAAACCTGCGTGGCTCTGGCTTGTGCAAACCTGTCTGCCCCTACCGCCATGGGCCAATGTAAGGGGGAAACTGTGTGTGTGTGGGGAGGGGGGGGCATATCGACAATTTCTCAACAAGCCGCAGGGCAGACACCGGTGGAAGACCGCTTGCCCTTTGCAGCCAAACAGAAAAGATGTTGCTAGAGGGCATGGTATGAGCAACCGGCAGGCAAACAGCAGGCAGTTTTGTAGATTGCCCGAAGGTAGTCAATCCATAAGTCAAGGGTTCAAAAGGCGCGCTGCATGCTGCCCTGCAAGCAGGCGGTCATCCTCAACAGGAGGATGTGCAGCCCGTGTGGAAGCCGCACACATAATCTCGCAGCTTAACCACAGCCTCCTCAGCAATCTATCGTGTTCACATTGCTGCGTAATATGTTGGGCAATTGTTGCTGCGCCTCCCAATTGCTGCAAGAGCGATCTAGTGGAGTGCTCATTTGAATCATCACACCCAGTAATCCACCAGAAGTGGCATAAAAGGGTCCGCAACAACCTTCCCATACTGATTCCAATCCTTAGTGGCATTCGCTGAAAAGCTTTCCACACCCCTCAACCACACAACTAAACAAAATGTTGTGTTTTTTTTTTTTTTTTTTTTGAAAAATGCACATGGGTAATCACCCCCAAGTGACTCCAGTGGTGGAGGTCTTGGTGGATAGTTCATTAAACAAGGTAATCTACTTGGGCCCATCAGTTCAGAGCTGCTTTAGCCAGTTGCACCCCAGATGAGAACCAGCACACAAACGCCGGTTCTAATTTGGAGGCCCCCAAAGGCGTTATCCATCCTGAGTGCGGTGCTAGTTCCACAGTCAGTTCTGTCCAGACTTGCCACCAGCATCTGCCAGCTCAGACATGATCAGATGGAGCAGGGTGGACCACACACTGGACGCAGCACTGAGCTCTGGTGATGCAGGGGGCGGGTATGACTGAGTGGCCTTTGATACGGGGCCGATCACTACTTTCCCTGCCATATGCTAGTCGCATGTCTGGTTCTGTCAGTTCAATAGTACATCGTTTTTCGGGGTTTCCTGGAGCAATATGCTTGCTTCTTCTGTTTTGGTCACCATTGAACAGGGCCACAACCCGGACAGCAAATTGTTTGGAACCCACTGCAAGGAGCACTTTTTCTACCAAGGTCACTAACCAACCCCCGAGTGGGAGAAGCAACATCTCCCATTGGAGATCTTTGGCACCCACGCTACCCCCTCTGTTGCTTCGCGGCCTTATAGGCAAAGGAGGCACTTTGCACACGTGAGCAATACGGCCAGCCGCTGGGGCATCATCTACTTGGCCTTTCATTCTCTCTTTGGAAATTCCAGACCGAAAATGAGAAACCCAGCGTACCGGTGCACATTTCTTCAAGCGCCACAAAGGCATGCCAACACCTGGGCACTCCAGATATCTTCGCCAGCCGCATGCCAACCAATTTGCGATGTGCCACCCACACTGGCCTCGGTAGGGCTTGGAGCCTTGCGTCAGATTATGTGGTGACGTCTCGGATTGTGACTCACCTGCAGGGTGGTCTATCCCTGTGGCTCATCTACAGCTAAAATACCTACTGATGTAGGCCTCATGAGGGAGATCTCTCAAACTCTCTCCATCTCTCAGTAGAACACTTCCTCCATTTCTGGCATTTCTGGTGCAGGTCCAGCCACGAGTACGCACTGATATTTTACTACCACTACTCAATGTCCCTTCCGCTAGCCTATAGGCCAGAATGACCCTAGTGGATACTATCCGGGACATGCCGATGAATGTGACAACGTCTGAAGTATCGTCAACTGTCACAGATACACGGAGGACATGCAACTGTCTTCCATGGCGCCGGCTATCACGTAACTGTCTGCCTGCACACGTAAAAAGGGTCGACAAACAGCAGCTGCAGCCACTGCAAATCCCCCTGCAACTGTAGGCATGCTGTGGAGGGGTTCTGATTTCCCCAATTCGACCAGAGAGGCTGCACGGACGGTAAGGTAATGTATGTCATTAATGTCACCAAGTGGAACTTCCATCTGTGCCCCTTTGGAGTTTGGAGTGAATTTTCTGAAGTATGGGTACGGTATGGCACCCTAGACGCCCAAAGTCTCTTCCTGAATGAGAGCATTTCTTCAGAGTTCCCAAGTTAACCGCACCTCTGGGCTCTACGTCCGGATTAAAAGGGCCTACCGCCAGCTATGTCCTGGCGCTTGGGTGCCCTTACTACTGCTCATGTTACGGTCTAACCACTGAGGCAAACAAGGAGGAGGTACCATGTGGTATACTCAGGCAAACAAGGAGGAGGTACCATATGGTATACTTGAGGCCACAGGAGCAGCCTATAGGTATGTGTCCTCTGGATGTTAGTTAAAATATGAGACCCCTTAGTGGTGTACGCGTTAGCCTAGCAACAAGTCTGCAACCCAGAGCCTACCACAGTGCCCCTACCAATACCTCTACCGTTGTCACTAACTGATCGCCGTGTTGACGATACTCACTGTTTGCTGGCATCTGTTGGGACTAGGGGAGACGCGGCCTGTAGAGCAACCCGATACGGTGCAAACAGGTATTGGTGGAAATGATTAGGAATAACAGGGATAGTAAAGCCAGGAGGGTCAGCCAGCCGAGGGGAGCTGAGCTCAGCACAAAAAGCCTCTTTTACGCATAGGTCAGGGATGCTTGACTTGGGAGAGTATGGTTTCTGTCAAGGCATGTATCCTGAGGAAGAACCCCAGATATTGCTGTAACCACCCTGCCCCTTGTGAACCAATCAACTGGAAAGAGTTAGCTGGTCAGTCAATTTTGACTGTATGCCCTGTACATGAACAGGCACAGCCGGGAAGGACCACCTATATATGTATACATTTTTGACGAAACTGCAATAGTTCTGCAGCAGTATGAGTCAATCTTGGGATCTAAGTACACTCTCAGAACATACCATAGCTTCTTCCCCTGTCAAGGACAGGGGTCAAGGTTGACAAAGAAGGAGCAACTTATATTCCTACCTTGAGTATACCTGCAGAGCGACCTGGCGTCGCCACGACTCTGTTTGGCCCCCGTCTTCTCACCTATGACAAGTTTTCTTTGCTACGGGGATGTGCATGGGTGAGTCTGCTGATGCTCTGATTCGCCCTGTTATCCTCCTAGTGGTACACGTCCGTTTCTCCTCACAAGGAGCATGTGCCTAGGGACACGGTTAGCAGCAAAACAAGGGGCATTGCAGGAATGGTGAAATGCGGTGTAAGTAGCGCGTCCAGCAGACTTACGGTGCTGGTGCCATCAACGGGTCACGGCTGCAGTCATGGCTGCAGCCGACTTGCCTCCGAGTGCCCTGTAAAGAGTGCTTTTGCAGGGCTCTCCGCGACTTGAAGAGGGGCTGAATGCAGATCCGAATTCAGATCAAGATGATGCCTGAGCAGGTCCTTACGATCCGACCACATGCGTCCGGGGGCCTCATCAGTGCACGAGTCAGAGGCCCCAGCGCAGACCTCCGCAGGGACAGGGCCCAGGGCAGAGGCGGCAGTGCAGATGGGCCCCTTGCAGCTGTTTTGGGGTGCAATGTGCAGGGCTCTGCAAGAGGTGGTACTGGGTTCGGGTTTCGAATTGATGTGGGGCCATGTGCCAGGGCTTGAGCTGGAGCTCGGGCCCGGGGCCGGGGCAGAATCGGGGTCCGTGAAAGGCATAGGATCAGGACCAAGGCTCTTGTGGAGGCTGCCGCTGCCGCTGCCGCTGGCGCTGGCGCTGGCGCTGGCGCTGGGGCAGGGGACGGGGTCAGAGGGAGTATCTGCCTCAGTACTGGGTCGGGTGCTGTATGTGACACCCGCAGTGGCGTCGGGGCCACTGGTGGGCGTGTCGTGCATCGGCGACAGGGTGGTGGCGGGGCCCAGGGGCACAATGAGCTCTCCCTCCCTGTCGATGGTATGCAGCAGCTTCTGAAGGGACTTCAGGCACTGTTCACAGACTACTTCAGGGATGTCAGCCTCAACAGCGCTTGACAGGACTTGGTTGCACGCTCCGCAGACGCATTCAGTGACGGATTCGAGGGGGACAGCAATGCCGGACCCCATGTGCCCAGAGGAACGATTTTGCACCGCCTGGTCGATTGCCTCGACTAGCTTCTCTGCAATCTGTTCGGGCGTCTGTTGGTCTGTGTCAATGATGAGGTCGTGTGCAATGCGCGGCTCCAACCATACGCCCCGCGCCTCGCGCCAGCGATCCAGCTGCAGCGCATCGCAGAGAAACCCGCGGACTATGTCGCGCCGCACATCCCGATTTGCGGCGGTCCCGTACTCGTCCAGGGCCCGTGCGTCAACGAGGGCCTGCTCTAACTCAGCCCTGGTTGTGAAAGACACACTGTGTTCTGTCGGCATTGGAGTCGCCCTGAAAAGCAGCGCCCATTGCACAAGTGTGCGCCAGACGTTGCGGTCTTCGCCGTGCAGGTGCGCCTCGTTGCGCTGCTTGGTGCGCTGCAGCAGCAAACTTGGGGAGGCAAATAGCAGCACACACACCTGTGGAGTTGGATGGTGCTGCAATTGGGCAGAAGCGGCACTCAAATGGGCACCAAAAACGTCCACTTGGTCGATCAACACTGACTTCCCATGCTCCGCCAAAAAGCCGGCCTTTGTGCACATTTGTAAGGCCTTCCGCTGCTTGCCCATCGTCCTGCAGGGGGTGAGGTCAAAGGTGTACTCCTGGTCCTCTGCCATGTATACCGTTTTGGGGCGCAGCTGAAGGACGCTATGCGCCACAGCGGACTTGCCAGAAGACGTGGGTCCATTGAGGAACAGGATGCAGCCCCCATCCGGTGCAGGCTTCCGGCGGCGGCAGAGCTCAAACAGAAACATGATCGTGAGTCGAAAAAGAATAGACACTCAGAAAGTGCGGAAGCCCGGAAGGACTACCTATATGGTGAACAATATGTACTGACAGTTCCAAGTGTATCACCCAATGAGCGATGAGGAAGAATTGGGAACGTTTTGGCGCAGCTTTGGTTTCACTGAGGGGACCAGACTGCCAATAATAGGTTTTAGACCTGCTGCGGGTGACTGCCCGGTGCTGCGCCACTCCACTTGCTGTGGCTGAACGCCCTGACCACTGGGAAGTACGCTTTCTTCGACAACCCAAGCCACTTGGAACAGTGATTGAGATCTTTTTCCTACCCTCCCCCCCCTTTGTCGTTCCCCACCCCAGGGAAGACGGTCCCCCACCACCCCCTGGGGGATGGTTGCCAAGTGACGGTCCCCCACCCCCCCCTGGGGGACCGCACCACCACCGTACACGCACATTTGCAGGCACAGAAATTGCAGCATAAAACGAAAGAATTCAGCATAAGATACGTTCAAAGGGGGAGTCTTTGCACTGCGCGCGCACTGCGCGCTACTTTTAGACTATGTTCCCCCCGAAGAGCCCCCAAGCACACCCCTTGGAAACGCCCTTAGAATTGGGCGACCCAAACTGGACCGGAGGGGACCACGCCGACAATCTTTCCGCCCATCGAATTTCAGCGACAACACCATTCAAGTGAGAACGAACACAATGCACACTTGCCCACCAAGCCTCCTCAGAGCACCCTGTTGCTCCAGAGAGGAGATGAGCACACCTTTGAGGTGGAGTGTGCTTGAGGAAGAAAAAGAAGCGGAACAAATGTTCGCGTGGAAGTAAATCATCATGCCCATACTTTAGCCAAAACTCCTCGGCAGAGTGGGCATCGATACCCATATAACTGATTTGCGTCCTTAGGGACCGAGTTCCACCACAACGCTTAATCCACCACTCAACACCATCTTTTTGCGGGTCAAGAGGGTGAGCTCCGGTGCTTTTCTCATGCACATGGAGCAACATCTCCAGGATCTTGTCCCGGTTTCCTCAATAGCACCGGAAGGTTGGGGCCCAAAAGAGGGCGGAAATGCTACATCACCCCTGCATTCTCGGGGGTCCCCAACAAAGGGGGACAAAATCAGAACACAAAACCTCCACTACGGGTCACCATGATGCCCCTAGGGGCCCCTAGCATCTCAAAGTATGGGTCTCTAGTACGGCCAGACGCCCAAATAGTTGCACTGCGCGCGCACTGCGCTTGAGGCGCCCCCAAAGGGCTGCCAATGTACGGAGACCTACTCCTTGACCGCCTCGGTGTAAAATTTCTTGGTCCTGCTCCACTTGACCTTGAACTCTTGTGCATGCTCACCCAGGGGGAAACATGATTGTGCTGTCAAGTTCCATTTCAGCGAAAGTGAGCAAAATGTCCTGCCATGAGTACAAGGGATACAAGTGGCAGTGCCCCACAACACAATCACCCACACAACAACACAGTGAGTCGCAACGAAAAATTTTGGGTTGACCAAATGACGGTCCCCCAGCCCCCCCTGGGGAAGGACAAGGGGTGGGGAAGGACAAGGGGGGGGGGGGGGTACTTGGCTCTACTCCCATGGACGACCGCAGGCAATGGCACATTTGAGTGGTTCCTAGTGACTGGGATGTGTGCCCTACTGCATACTTATCCGTGCACCACAGTGTGAACACACGTGGATACGCAGTAAGTCTCTCGACAGAGATTTCAGCCACCTACCCTCCTGCTACTTTCCATCCCGCTGTTAAATTGTGGTGTAGTCGGAAACTATTATGTTTGATTTGCACAAGACATGCCTGGTCAAATTCCGACCAATGTCCGTGGATGCTAGCTTCAGAAATTTTCTAGCTGGGCAAATTGCCCGTCACTGTAAATTTTGGCAGTTGCAGTTCCAAATTCAATGCAGTTCCAAAACAAAACCTGGGGAGGGGGTTGTTTCCTCATTGGTTACTCTGAGGTATCCAGCCAAACTACTACCTTTTGGTAACTCCTCCCTGGTCTCTGAACCGATTCAGATTGAGGCGCTGAGTATCAGCTTTGTAGGTCAAATGCTTCCCTGATTACTGTCCCACAGAAAATTAAACTGAAACTGCTCTGCGTAAACAGGCTCTTGACGTCGGAATCCACATGCCTTAGCCAGTAAAATGAGGTCCGTTGGTTCCTCTTAGTGAAACATGGGGGGAATCTTTGCACTGCGCGCTACTTTTAGACTATGTTCCCCCCAAAGAGCCCCCAAGCAAACCCCTTGGAAACACCCTTAGAATTAGGTGACCCAAACTGCCCTAGCTCAAGAAAGTTGCAAACTACCTTCCCTTCACATAACACACATCATGCACAACTGGAAAAGCCATGAACGGCACATTGGTCGCCACCCTCAAGAACACAGAACTGTCTTTCTGTTCCATTGCCTACTAAGTACACATGGACTCCATCTTGCATTGGCGATTTACCACCCGCAGTGCATCTTGGTAGTACTCCAAGTGGATGAGCCCATCTCCCGCCATCCCAACCACCGTGGCAGGAACTCGCACGCCGTTGGAGCGGGTGTAGAACACCCGATCGCCAAGACTCAAATCCATGAAGAAAGTGTTTCTAAGAAAGGAGGAGGGGGGTATGAAGTCCTGTAGCATATGTGCAAGCACGATAGATCAATGTGTGCACACGAGCATTGCGCCTTGCCATGCCTTGACACAACCATGCTACGCCTTGCCATGCCTTGACCCAAACGTGCTACGCCTTGCAAAACCTCCGCTAGGGTTTGGCGGGTTCCCTCCTCCCTGATTCCTGTAGGCACAGTTAAGGCGCATTCCAATTGACGGGCGGGAGGCGCGCGGCCCTGTTCACTGTTAGGAGGAGAAGGGCAGTGGTGCCAAACTTGGGTTTCTGGGGAAACCTGGGGTCACCATGATGCCCCTAGGGGCCCCTAGTATCTCAAAGTATGGGTCTCTAGTACGGCCAGACGCCCAAATAGTCGCACTGCGCGCGCATCATGTATGGGTGTGTGATGACGGCAACCAGGCTAAACCACTCCCTGTTTTTCGATGGAGGGTTCCCCTCACAAGTACAGGCTGAGGCTCTAAAGGTTATGGGCGGGTCAATGGGTCACATCCGTCACACCTGCCTTCTGGGTGGTGCAAGTGTGAGTGAAGAAGGCGAACCACCATGGTACCCCGCCCCCCCCTTGTATAAGCTACGCCAAAGTACCAAATTAATACGGTCCCTACGCCTACTGTAGCTTGGACACGGGCGTAGCTTGCGCGCAACACATACAACTACCAACGTCGGGCGCCCACGTTCAAAAAGAGAGGATTGCATGGTGAGCTGGTGCAAGAAAGGGGCATACAATGCACAAACATCCCCAAAATCAGAGCTATGTGGGTTCAAGTGGCAAACACTCACAACAAATGTGTCCATGACTCTATGTGACTCGCAAATCCGTCACCAAACCCATGTTCTATGTGGCTTGGTACCGAATTAAAATTAGGTCCCAAATTAATACGGTCCCTACGCCTACTGTAGCTTGGACAAAGGCGTAGCTTATACAGGGGGGGGGGGGGGGGGTACCAGAGAAACAGCCTACGTGGTATGTATGTATCCGCTATATTCTGGGTGAGGGTATGAGACCACTGACACGTTCTGGTGGTGATGTCCTTGCTATGCCGCTTTACAGAGACTCCCTTCGCTGTGCAAGACCAACCTAGTATGGGTAGTAAAGTGATAGACTGACCTAGGAACGTCCATCAGCCTTTCTTGAAGGACATAGCTACAACAACGATTGCACCGGGGGCAACCGGGCTTGCAATTGAGGGAGGGGGGGTCGATAGAGCCCCCTGGCTAGCCCCCCCCCCCAAAAAGGCTCAATTGACAGGACCCCCAAAATCCTACCTGGGGCCTCGGAGGTGACCCAGACCCAAAAATCGGCAAAAAAAATGGGGGTTCAGAAAACTCATCATTTGCCATATATTTGGTGAAAAAACAAATTGACCAATTCTAATGCTCAAAAAAATTTTCGGCGCCTTTGGCGCCAGATTTCATAATAACTGATTAATGGTGCCTGTCAATTGAGCCCTTTTCCCAACCCCCCCCCCCCCCAAGATTTTGGGTGCTCTATTGACCCCCCGCTCCCCCTCACTTGCAAGCCTGACATGCCCAGTGGTGCACGCCTAAGGTTGGGAGTAAGGTATGCTTGAGGCCTGCCTGCCCTCCAACGCTGAAAGCAACCCACTTCAACACCAATGGTTTTGTTCCGGCTCAAGTAGAGCACGATGGCTGGCAGCAGAACACAAATCATCAAACCGGAGACAGACACAGAGAATCCATGTCCCTGTACACCCGAGGGCGGCCGGTCTCACCTCCCACTGCCATCTGGTTCTGGTCCTGTGACTACTGTTGCAAAACTAAAGTTATTTGCATAACTTTTAGTTGAGGTGATTCCTACCGCACCTCCCTTGCAGGCACTGCACTCGTCGCAACAAATCACTGTCGGGGTCCGTTGTGTTGGTCCGGTCCGGATTGGTCCACTTCCACACGGGGCATATTTGGAGGCAAAGAAACAAAAACTCAGTGAGTCTACGGAGGACCAGGCACACGTGTCATAAACTATAGTTTACTGGCGTAAACAGGCGTGTGCACGCTAAACTGTGCCCCATCAGAAAGGGTTGAGGCCGCATGCAGGTCAACAAAGCGCTCGACACATGCACGTCCTGGTGTGCGTATGCGGCAACGTTCAGCAGTTCCACCGAATCACACTGAGTTCATCATGGGCATCGGGTTGAGGAAAGGGGCTGTCCAGGGCGTCACATCGGGCCAATCTTGCCGGAGGGACACAACACACCTGGGCCTGGGTCCCGTAGGCCGGGATCAACACCCAGCACAATGAACATGGGCCGCTGCTGAAGCTTGCCGGTCACTGCTGAGCACTAGCGGCCGTGGCGTCAACTAGATTGACACCACGACAGCAGGAGTGATACACCGAGCAGGCCCTTGACAGCGACGCAGGTGTTGAAGTGACATGGAAGTGCCACATTCGCCCCAGAAAGGGGTCTGACGGCCGGTCGGTCTGAAGACTGCAGTCGGGTCAGATGATCCACATGCAAGGGCTCCAGAGTACCGCAAGCTGCAAGGGTCCCCTTAATAATGAGGTCTGGGGGTGGATGGTGCAAGTGGTGTACCAGACATCATGTCAGATACAAGGGGATGGGGCTGGGGAAATCAAAGCAAAGTGGACAAGACAATGCACGAAGACGGAACCAGAAAATGCGGAATACAGCGTGAACCAAAAGCTGGGCTATGGTGGCATTGCAGGTGTCCCCCATTGTTACCAACTGCTGGCCAAACCTGCACCACCGCAACCCCAGGCTTTTGCTTGCGTGGAGGAAAGGGGGGGGGGGGTTGAACCGCCCCATATGAAGATTCGGCTTGGTTTCTGAAGACACGACAATTCCATAAGCCGACTGGGTCCCAAAACAACACTGGTGCTGTTTTCTGCCCCAAGATGGGGGAGCCCCTCCCACCCTCCCCTACCTGTGCTTCAAAATGTTGGCTACTAAATAAGCTCCTCCAAAACACACAACTACACATTACTTTGCACAGATGCAGGAAGTATTTGATGGACCACTGCCGCTAACTACTACCGTTGATGCCGCACAAGGTGCGCGCAGTAAAATCACTTGCAGGTGAACAGACTGAAAGAGTTGGGAGGAAGACTGCGCACTGCAGGTTTTTGCATATCTTAAAGACTGCCCAACAGACAAGAGAAAGAGCAGGGAAAAAAGGGGTGAGAGAGAATTCGCGGCCAACTGATGTACATGTACAAAAAGAACATCATATATATACCGAGGCATCCAGTCGAATCTTGCTCAAACTGCGAGGTTCGACATTCCTACATTCCTACCAAGCTGCAATAACCATATATACATACCAAGGCTTCCATTCGAATCATGCTCAAACTGCGAGGTTCAACATTCCTACACTCCTACATTGCTGCAATAACCATGAGTTCGTAGTTCATGTGTGGGCCTTGCAGTAGCCCCTAGCACACTGATTCACAGCTTCCTAACCGTAGGAACAATACTCCATCCCTCCTGCATATGGACACATGGGCTTCATATGGCCGGTCACGCCAGAGTCAGTGGGTCAGTGAGGCTGACCCCCCAAAACTGGTTGAACCAGAGGCAAAGCAGAAACACTGCAACGAACAAACATACAAACGCCTCAGAGGAGCCCCAAGCCGTGCATGTGCAGCTGTCAGTCAGTATATATATATATATATATATATATATATATATATCTCTCGGGGACGTGCGGTTTCATGCCAACACGGAGCGTTTTCAGGGGTTGGTGCCTTTGTGGTCTCATTTGTGCCCGCTGAGTGTCCGGTTGGGGGGGGTATGTGGGTCATATTCGGAAAGCCCTTGAAATGGGCTATTCGGAACACCCCAGGTTTGCATGCTGTGCTAACGACATGTTTGAGATTTTTGTCCGCTTTGGACAGTGCCTGTGTTGCCCGCTGCCTATTTTTGCTAACAGGCAGCCACCATGTCTTCATACAAATTCACACAACGTGCTGTTGCTTCCCCTGATGCGCCACTGCAACCTTTGGTGCGAAAAAGAGCGCGATCTGGGGGTGAAAATTGGGTGCAGGTGACGCGGCGGCCTGACTCGCGCGCCAAAAAGCCTCGTACAGGTGGGTCACAGCAGCCTGCATGCGCCCACACAGAGCACGACATTTTATCCACTACTGAGGCCGCGGCTTTTGCAGCCCAGTTTTGGGATAAAAAGATTCACCCCACCAAGGCTTCGCAACACGAATTTCTGGCAACCTGCATCGACGTCAATTTGGAGCAAAATGTGAAACATGCAGGTCGCCAGAAGTACACCAGGAAGAGGGGGCACCAGACAACGTATTTTGTACCGTACCGTGGGTCGCGCCGACAAATTTGTAAGTCCCAGTTCCTCCACTATTTCAAAATCAGTCGCATCGTTGTGGAGTCTGTGGCCAAAGCCAAAGCAGCCGCGGCCGTTGCCACCCCCCTGAGTCCCATGAGGAGTCCACAGAAACAGGCTGTGGGCAACACCTGGCGAGCCGCCCCGGTCAAATTGAGGTTTGAGAAATTTCTGCAGGGCCTGCCGCAAGCTGAGAACCGTTTCAGCGACGCCGCACGTGCAAACACGGACACGGTGCATTTGGCCCCAGTCGGTGGACGCCGCGCTTCCCCATATAATGTTTGGATCCACTGGCTGCAAAACGAGGAGCCGGACCAGTTTGCAAAGCGAGGCAAAGCAGATTTCCAGCCTCAGATTTCACTGAAAACGGCACAGCGAACAATGAAAACGTTTAAGTTGGGATACCAAGCACCGCTGAAGGATACGTGTGCCGAGTGTGAGCTGTACAACCTTCAAATCCGGACAGCCCCACCTGCTTTGAAGGTTGTTATGCTCCACCCCTGCGATCCTTCGTTTTCGTTTTTTTTTGTTTCGTCTGTGCCGCTGTTTTTTGCCCATTTTCAGGCCAAACTTCAGCACCAGCAGGCCACGCATTTACGATTGGCCAGCGAGGGATACGACCGAAACAAGTACCATGGTCAGTACAGCATGCAGACCTGGGGTTCAGCGAAAGTGACGACGTATACCACCCCGGGGGTTCGCCACAGTGACCGGGCAGAGCACATCGTTTTGGACTACAGCAAAGCAATGAGTCTCTTGAAACTGCCCGTCGGCGAGAAATGGTACACGTCAGAGTTGAAGGCCCACCGCCTGGTGGTGCACCGCACCACTGTTGGCATTGATACGGTGATGGTGTGGCCAGAATACGTGGCTGGGAAGGGTTTTAACGAAACCGCCTCAGCCCTCATTGGGGAGCTGTATCGCTGCTCCACTGGGGCTGGCCACCTTTTTATTCATACTGACGGTTGTTGTTCTGAGTTCCTGAATTGGAATTTTTGTAAGCTATTTGACAAACTAGTGCAGTGGCGCTGGTTCCATCGCATTTCGTGGTGCATTTTCATTAAGGGCCACTCGTACAACCTGTGCGATGCCGCATCACGTGCCATGGACCGCGCCCTGCAGAATGTGGATTACTATTATGGTCTAACAGATATGGCTGGCCTAACAATCCAGCATGTGGTGCGCAACAAACAACGATTCGTCAGAAAACTGCGCATCCTGACCAGAAATGATTTCTGGGACGTCAGCCGTTGGCTGGCAGGGGCCTACGCATCGTCGTCCGACCATTTGGACCAGCATAAAAATCCTGTGTTGATTCGGGACCACAAAATCAAGTGGTTGGATTTTGGCACCACCCCTGATGAGGGCAGCCTTTCCCCTCATCCTGGTTTTGCCTGGATGAAAGCAGGGTACAGCGAGTCCATTGAGTGGCGCAAGGTGAGGCTGACCAAGCAACGGAATGTTGACCTCACAACAGATGGTCTCTGGGCAATGCCTCTGAATTCAGGGTGGGTACCGGTAAAGAGCCGCAGGTTGCAGGATTGGCAAAAGCTGAAAAAATATGTTCCTAACAATAAGCATGGTGATGTCTGCCCAAATGGGGTCCCAGCCCTGCCTGAAAATGACGATTCGGAATAAGCAAGTGTGAAACATTCAGTGCATGTTTGCGTGCCGACTTTGCAGCAACCTGGGGTCGAAAATCGTGCAAACACCGAAAAGTTTGGCCTCGATGCTCAAAAATATCGTCAGCTACCCCCCCCTAACCCATGCATTTCTGAAATGGCCTTTTCTCACAGATTTCAAAAAGTACACACATACCCCCCCCTACGGAATGAAATTTTGGTGCTCTAGACGAAAAATGGAGAAAACCCTGAAAATACACGAATTTGCTCCGCGTTGGCATATTCTGAATGTCCCCGAGAGATATATATATATATATATATATATATATATATATGCATACATAAATAAATGTATGCAGAAACATATCAGCCATCGATGTACTTGCCAACAGAACAGCACACAGAATCTTGGGCGCGAAACTCTTGAAAACCCAACCGATCGTGCATGTATGGGGTGACAAGTACACACATACACCTTCATGGGATGAAACATCCAGCTTGGGCAAGGGCAGGCTTGCGTGTGAATGACCTGTAAAGAACGATTGTCAATCAAGGGGTGCTTCAGCCTTTCTGAGTAGGTATCTGCAGGGGGTCTTGCGGGGCGTGAGGATGGTTTCATCCTTCAAACTGCACAGGCAAGGTCCCCCGGAAATTCAGTTGTTGCCTTTCCGGTACTGGTCACATGCGTACGGCACCATATCCCGTACCTTCCAAAATTTTGGGGGGTGCCTGTCCGAAAATCCCGGCGCGAAGCGTTCACCTCCCCTCAGACAGCGTGCAACTATTTGTTGCAGCATGTGCATCCTCACCATGACACAAGACATGGTGTGGCAGATGCCAGCTTTTCAAGAACTTATCCCGTACAGGGGGGGGGATATGTTTGCCTGGGGACAATTTCGACGGGGGATAATTTCGGAAGGGGAAAATTTCGCCACCTCAAGGAATCCTGAGCCTGCTGTTATTTCCTGGTGGGCTGTGGATGGAAGTAAACACATCTTTGAACCTTCCCTCCACCTGGTACACTGCTGCACATTTCTGAATTCAGTACTACATCTGAATTTGCAGTAAAGATATTGGTCACACTCCGCGAAACGTACGCCGGGGGGGAATTTCGCCACTTTTCTTAACGGCGAAATTTTCCCCTCCCAAAAATTTCCCCCCTCCTGTAGGAATGGCAGTCAGCCCTCTCAGAGGGGTCCTGTGGAGTGCCAGCCTGCCAGGACAGCAGGCTATGCAGTGGGGCCGTGAGGCCAGGAATGCACGAGACTGCGGAGGAGAGTTCTACAGCACGCAACTCCGTGATGGAGCACACCTTTTGCAACTCGCCGATTGAAAGTGTGAAGAGGCTTGCCCTGAAAGGGGCAAAAATATTGGCACTGTGTGCAGACACGCTGAAGCGTTTCCACTTCAGGGTCCATGGACAAAGCTGCTACTGAGGCTTCCAATTTCTGATTTTTTCTTTGGGCTGGCGTAGCCCGCTCACTTCACAGTACTCGAGACAACCTCTCGGAATCCAGGTTCAGAGCTGTCCAGTGCTATGATGATCCCACAGTGGCTGTGGTAGCGGATCTGACACGTAGTGAGTGTTAGCTGAGTCTGAAACCAGGTGATGCAGTGGGAGACTGCCACGCCCGTAGGCTTCCCAGGGGGAGTCTTTGCACTGCGCGCGCACTGCGCGCTACTTTTAGACTATGTTCCCCCCGAAGAGCCCCCAAGCAAACCCCTTGGAAACGCCCTTAGAATTAGATGACCCAAACTGCCCTAGCTCAAGAAAGCTGCAAACTACCTTCCCTTCACATAACATACATCATGCACAACTGGAAAAGCCATGAACAGCGCATTGGTCGCCACCCTCAAGAACACAGAACTGTCTTTCTGTTCCACCTGTCTTCGAATCAAAAATTGCTGCAAATGCAAGAGTACACACACGTACTCATGCAACTCCGTACCGGATCCCCTCCGTATGTTCCTTACGATGCCCCAGTGCCACATGCGTGCAAACAAGTGCTCAATGCGTGCCCTATAGAAACCATGAACATCATTGTACTCCTTTTGCCGCTCGGTCAACGTCTTTCGACTGATAAATGGCCATGCCACATGGAGGCGCCCCTTGTATGCACCATCCATGGAGCCAATCTCATAATCCATACAATGTCCCTTCACTTTCCTCAATAGCACCGGAAGGTTGGGGCCCAAAAAAGGGCGGAAATGCTACGTCACGCTTGCATTCTCGGGGGTCCCCAAACAAAGGGGGACAAAATCAGAAGTCAAAACCTCCGCTAGGGGTCACCATGATGCCCCTAGGGGCCCCTAGTATCTCAAAGTACGGGTCTCTAGTACGGCCAGACGCCCAAATAGTTGCACTGCGCGCGCACTGCGCTTGAGGCGCCCCCCCCAGTAGGGCTTCCAATGTCTGAATCTGTCCTGTGTTGAAAGTCCAAAAAAAAACATCAGGGATCCGGGATCGGCAGTGCCCTGATCTGACGCTACCTTTCCGATGCCTAGCTCGTGAGCACATTTGCCGGTGGAGAAATGACGGTGCCTATTTCAGTGGCCACGCGGCTGCACAAGACGCCGGGGAGGGGACAGGGACGTGGTTCCTGTGTGGGTGCATTCGCAATGGTCCCAACTGCAGGCATGTACCCCCCCCCCTTGCAATCTCCCCCCTTTTGTCAGGCCGATTCCCCCCCAGAGGGGGGGGGGGGACAGTCATGAAGTGACTGTTCCCCCCCTTGGGGGGGGGGATTGCACCACAAAACTGTACTATAGTATCGCAGTGTAAATCAGCTTTGGCGCGTTCGGCGCCTTGTAAAAGTTTTCTGTGGCGCCTTTGGCGCCCAGTATTTTCTATGCTTTTTGGGCCAAGAAACGCCCCCCCCCCCCAGGAGGGCGGGGGGGATTGCAAGAGGGGGGGGGGGTAGATGGGCTTGTATGCGGCAGCAAACGCAATATCTGAGGGAGGGGATTCTGAGAGCCTTGGGAATGCCCATACGGAAAGGCTTGGGTAGATCGACCCTCAATATGTACAAAGGGGTAATGTGCTAAAAGCCGCCGCCCTTCGCCCCTGCGGCCCAAAGGGTGAGGGCCTCGCCTGGTCCAAGGAACCATTCCCCCTATTTTGAGGTCACAAAGACGCAAAACACAAAAAATCCCGCTTGCCGCCCCTCCAACAGACGGAGTGCCAGCCGTTCCCTGTCGCCCGCTCACACACGCACGCGCGCGCAGCCACACCCACACCCACGTCGACAGCGGTGGCCCCGGCAGCGCTTGCGCGTCAGAGCGGCGACGGCATAGCTCGAGGCTTTGAAAACAGCCCCCATAACCACAGCACAGTTACAGAGAACCGGGGTGTAAACCTGTCCCTGATCGCAGGCTGAAGCCCCCCTCCTCCAACAGGCACACTCACTCGGCCTGCCAGTCGAAAGCCGAGATATGCGACCGGGGAGGCGAAATGCCGAACGCCAGCCCCCAAAGTCATCATGTCAGCAGGCGGGGCACTTCCAACATGGCGACACCGTCACGGCGGCATCATGAGCGGGCTCCCTACCTCGCGCGACCTTTCAACCTGCCCCCTTCATCCCCCACGCATTGGGTGCAAGAGCATTGGGCTCCCGGGACACTCACCCAGCCTTGGTGGCACCTACACCCCTTCCAAGGTCCCCGGGGGCTCCAAAATTAGCTTTCTTGCATCTCCCGACCTGGGCTGGCGAATGCCCCCAATGGCTGGGCTGCACAGGGGATCATACAAATATATACATGTACGCCCAAACAGCCGTATGTTCCAGCATTTGTACTGAGCGTGTGCCCACTCGCGCACGTAGTGATCACGCACATAGGGTGATTGCAAAAAGCATAGGAGTGGAGTATTGGAGGCTGCGATGTGTATTCTTGTAATATATGAACCGACACTGCGGAGGGCGTCATGCAGAACGCGTTGACATCTGAAGTTCAGGGGGCTGAGTGATATCGAGTACAGCCCCGTGTCTGTACATTTATGTAGACGCGTGCATGAACACGGCAACTGTCTGACACATGCTGGCGTGTTTCTGTCTCCGAATACACATCTGACAATGTACCCCCCCCCCCCCCCCTTGTATAAGCTACCCCAAAGTCCCAAATTAATACGGTCCCTACGCCTACTGTAGCTTGGACATGGGCGTAGCTTGCGCGCGACACAATACAACTACCAACACCGGGCGCCCAGGTTCAAAAAGAGAGGATTGCATGGTGAGCTGGTGCAAGAAAGGGGCATATAATGCACAAACATCCCCAAAATCAGAGCTATGTGGGTTCAAGTGGCAAACACTCACAACAAATGTGTCCATGACTCTATGTGACTCGCAAATCCGTCACCAAACCCATGTTCTATGTGGCTGCACTACATTTGGTACCAAATTAAAATTAGGTCCCAAATTAATACGGTCCCTACGCCTACTGTAGCTTGGACAAAGGCGTAGCTTATACAAGGGGGGGGGGGGTACATGGTGCATCTGTGAATAGCATCGGAGCAGCTCTGCAGAATGGGAGCATCTTTTTGCTTGTGTAGTTGAATGTGTTGGGGCGGTTAAGAAATCAGCATCCGTCAGCGGGACCATACAGACGTGAGCATACCAGACCTTTCAAAAAGCCGACCAGTCATGAGGTAGTGGCAGCCCGGAGACGCTACACGTATTGCACCAAATTTGCACAAACACTTCAAGCAATTTTGTGGCCGTGCTCCCTCATAATCTACACGGGCCTCTGAACGCACTGAATGACATCCCAACGGGGCTCAAATGCCACGCTTGGTCCAGTAAAAACTGACATCGTACACAATCAGCAAAGGGCAGGGGCCTGAAAAAGTAATAATGAAGGCTTATGGACAAGAAGCAGATGGCCTAGGAAGCACAGGGCCCATAAGACACTGTGTCTTGCAGCCTCTTTTCTGGTCTCAAAAGAGGAGAACAGTCACCTCGGGGAGTGACCAAGACACTTTCATGGGTGCTTGCTGTCATGGGCGCTTCCTCTCATGTTTATGGATGAATGTAAAATGGACAAGCTATGACTTTCCATTTCCCATTCTGTCGGTAAACTATATCAATTGACCACGTGCAATAAACAACAGGAAACACATTGCCGGCAACACATTTTGCATTTACATTTATTGCGCTGCATCCACTGTCCCGAGGTTGGACCCCGAAGCCTTGCCAAACACACAGCCGAGTAGTTGGTGTTCGAACTCCTGAGATCTTGTAACCTCCCAGCGACCCAGCAGCAGCAGCAGCAGGAGCAGGAGCAGGAGCAGGAGCAGCAGTCAGATGGCCCCCCCAGCAACTGCAAACGATGTCCTCCTCAGACCAGCCATCACACACGATGCCTTCTTTGTCTGGGGGGTAATAGCACTTGTAACACTCCTCCATCAGAACGCTCTCATAGGGGCACTGCAGAGTGATCTCCTTCGCGGGGGACGGGCAGTCCTCGGGGTCTGCAATCGGTTCTACGGCTTCCTCGGAGGACACAGCCACCAGGAGGATCACAAGGAACGGAATGCAGCACGTGGGCCTTGGCAAATACATCGCCGAGAACACGAACGAAAAAGAGCCTACGAAAACAGAAAAGAGTCCTGGGAGAAGTGCAAAAGAGTGCCGCGGATGTCCCTCTGACTGGTGGGTGCACCACTCCTGAATGGCATGCAACTCGCAGTTGCTGGTTTCTCCGCAGAAGCAGCCGCCCTCTGAGTCCTGATGCGCCCACGTACCTGCGTCTGCGCATGCCCAATCCAACGCACATGGACTTGTGTGCGCAATCTTTGGTCTCGTGCACCCGCATCTGTGTGCGGCTCTGCGGTTTCTCTTGCTGCGAACCTGCTTAGTGCCCTTGTCCTTGCAACACCTTTTCCAACTTTGGTTGAAGAGCATGCCCGCCGTTGAGAGTTTTGGGGGCCTGTGTCCTCTGGTCGCATGCCGCTTGCTTTTTCCTTTGGGTCTCAGACTCTCTTGCAGAGGTGGCGACAAACCGCCTTGGATGCCTTTGGGAACGCATTTTTGCACGGCCGCGCATCACGGACTGCAGTCCGCGAAGGTGGGCGTCAGGGACTCAAGGAACCGTCCAACACCACAGTGCCATCCGTGTCATAAGGGGGTGCTTCTGCCTTGGCTTGAACTACCGTGCGAATTCTAAAGTTTCGCGGAATCCTATTTTTTGCGTTGGGTGTTTTGAATTAATAATGAGCAAAAATTTTGCGGCAGCATCCAAAATGGGCAAAAATGGGCCAAAATGATTTTTTTTTGCGTTTTTTTTTTGCAGAACCCATTCTTGCGCAGGGTGTTGGACCAAAAATCAATTTTTTTGCGGTTTTTTTTTGCGTTTTGGGGATTGGGGTTGATTCCTTTTGTACTGCAAGAAACCGTGCATACCTTGGACTCTGGGATTGCAGTCCATAAGCACCAACAAGCATGGTTCAGGTCTACCAGTTTTTCAACAAACCAGTTCCAAACTTGTCCATATTCGCTAGCCCTTTATCTGCTTTGGGGCACATCAACAGCCGCATTCAAATATGCATGTCCCAAACTAGCCCCTTTGTCTGCTTTGGGGCACATCAACATCCACATTCCACTATTTTAACACTTGTGACAATCCCGGATGCATCATTCTCTGAAAGCAAAGCAAGGTGCAGAACGGGCATGAGACACGGAAGAGGGGTACAACAAGCAGTTGGGCAAACTCTCCTGTGATTCTGGCATTCTTGCAAAAAGGGGGGCAGGGACAAAAATTATTTTATTTTTGCGATTTTTTTTGCGGAACCCATTTTTGCGTAAGGCATGAAGCCAATAATTAATTATTTTTTTGCGTTGTTTTTTTTTTTTGCGGACAACAACACCTTGTGCCAGGAATTAAATATTTTCGCAAATCTTTAGAATTCGCACGGTATGATTCCACAATTGTTTGTAGAAGTCGATTCAGGCCACATCTGCTTGTGCTGGGGTGGCACCGGTTGAGATACTGCTGTGGGTGTAGTACTGTGACAGCTGGATCAGGGTGCTCCACGGTGTGGCTGAATTGACTAGGTGTGCAGATTTGGTTCTGCCTCTGGGAGTGGACTG
The DNA here is from genome assembly GCA_964036045.1 of Eutreptiella sp. 'Long Island Sound 2002'. Lineage (NCBI taxonomy): Eukaryota > Euglenozoa > Euglenophyceae > Eutreptiales > Eutreptiaceae > Eutreptiella > Eutreptiella sp. 'Long Island Sound 2002'. The sequence goes on from OZ038395.1 coordinate 11,300,766, forward strand.
TCATCTGAAAGGGAACTCTGAAGAGGCTGTCTTGACAGCCTCCAACTGACCAACCCCCCCAAAAAACTTTACAACCAACTCGGGGGGGGGGTTCCTGCCGGGGGTCGGGGGGGGGGGGGGGTCTGGCCGGGGGTCATGGGGGTGTCCAGCCAGGGGTGAGGTGGTGGGGGGGTTAGGGTTAGGGTTAAGGTCACCGAGCTGGTGGAACCAGTCTTGGTTTTATAACCCTTTTTAGTGTCTAGGGTGGACCTACCAGGTTTAGCAGCAAGCAAGCAAGCAGCAAGCAAGCAAGCAGCAAGCAAGCAGCACGCGCGAAATGGGCCAAAATCAGAACTCCGTCGTGGTGTTTTGGATTCGAGTGAAGTTTTGGTGGATGATACCTATGGGTGTGAAGTACAATCACACAAAGTTTGAGCAGGAAACTCGACGGTGGTGGCCGGGAATGGGATCCGCAGGTGGCGGACCTCAGTTTCAAAAACTGCAGTCTAGGGCCAAAAACAGCCATTTTTGGGCCGAAAAAGCCCTGGAACGCATTCAAAACGGCCAAACGAAGGGAAACGGTGGATACTCTGCACGTGCGGCTTGACTTCCCTGTGTCAACGAGCTCTTTGCCGCCCTCTAACTCCATGATATGTCCAAGAAACGGCCCAAAAAGGCCCCCAGAAGCTTCAAATGCCGACAGCCACAAACCAAGAATAGGCCATATCTTTGGCTACATGGCTCAAAATGCGATTCCGAGGGCACCTACTCCACCCGCAACCCCCCACTTTTTGTGGTTTCCACCCCTTAGATTGCCCAAACGGACGCCTACACCTCCCTACTTAGGCCCACTAGGCTGCGGCAAGCTGCAAGCTCAAGCCCAAGCAGGTGGGTGCCCAAATGGGTCATTAGGGTCCAGTAGGGGCAAAAAGATGACTTTTCTCAAAAATGATCCTAGACCATGTGCGACGCTAAAACAAGTGTTTTTGGACCATTTTGAGCTTGTGGTGGCCCATTTTGGTCCTCCGAAAATCCCAAAATGCCTTGAAAAAAGGCTGTTTTGGGACCAGAAATGGGTCAAGAATGGGTCAAAAACGCGTTTTTCCAAAAATCATCCTAGACCATTTGGGGTGCACAAACGGGTGAAATGAGCCCATTTTGAGCCCATTTTGGGGCATTTTGGCCCCTCAGAAGTCCAACAAAAGCCTTGAAAGTGGGCCTCGTGGTGATGGGGTTGACTTGCAAGCTGATTTCACTTTGTGAAGAGCCATCAATGTGTGAATCATTCTTGATGTCCTTCACCAGTCATAGCTAATGTTCCCTCCCCCACCAGCTCGGTCCCAATATTCAGTCTTGATTAGGGTTAGGGTCACCGAGCTGGTGGAACCAGTCTTGGTTTTATAACCCTTTTTAGTGTCTAGGGTGGACCTACCAGGTTTAGCAAGCAAGCAGCAAGCAGCAAGCAAGCAGCAAGCAGCAAGCAGCACGCGCGAAATGGGCCAAAATCAGACCTCCGTCGTGGTGCTTTGGATTTGAGTGAAATTTTGGTGGATGATACCTATGGGTGTGAAGTACAATCACACAAAGTTTGAGCAGGAAACTTGACAGTGGTGGCCGGGAACGGGATTCGCAAGTGGCGGACCTCAGTTTCAAAAACTGCAGTTTAGGGCCAAAAACAGCCATTTTTGGGCCAAAAAAGCCCTGGAACGCATTCAAAACGGCCAAACGAAGGGAAACGGTGGCTACACTCCATGTGCGGCTTGACTTCCCCGTGTCAGCGAGCTCTTTGCCGCCCTCTAACTCCATGATATGTCCAAGAAACGGCCCAAAAAGGCCCCCAGAAGCTCCAAATGCCGACAGCCACAAACCAAGAATAGGCCATATCTTTGGCTACATGGCTCAAAATGCGATTCCGAGGGCACCTATTCCACCCACAACCCCCCACTTTTTGTGGTTTCCATCCCTCAGAATTGCCCAAAGGGACGCCTAGACCCCAATGCCTAGGCCCACTAGGCTGCGGCAAGCTGCAAGCTGAAGCCCAAACAGGTGGGTGCCCAAATGGGTCATTAGGGTCCAGTAGGGGCAAAAAGATGACTTTTCTCAAAAATGATCCTAGACCATGTGCGACGCTAAAACAAGTGTTTTTGAGCTTGTGGTGGCCCATTTTGGTACTCCGAAAATCCCAAAATGCCTTGAAACTGGGCTGTTTTGGGACCAAAAATGGGTCAAAAATGGGTCAAAAACGCATTTTTCCAGACCTCATCCTAGACCATTTGGGGTGCACAAACGGGTGAAATAGGCCCATTTTGAGCCCATTTTGGGGGCATTTTGGCCCCTCAGAAGTCCAAAAAGCCTTGAACGTGGGCCTTGTGGCACCCCGTAATGCGTGAAACAAGGAACATGCAACACTTGACAGGCACACAATAGCCGGATAGAGACATCAATTTTTTGGTACAGGTATGTGGCAGGAAGTACAATGCATTGTACATATGCATCGATTTGCTCATAACAAGAGAAAGAAAAACGGGATCGCGGTGAAGCGAAAGCCGAGCGCAGACGTCAACACGAAGCTTGGGGAGCACATTCATTCCGAGTGGAGTACGGGGTTACGTTGCTCGCTTCAAGCCATTTGCAAACTCAAAAGGAGGGAGGGGAAAACAAAACATGCAGTGACATTCATGCAATAATGGCATCACGATGAAGCGAAAACCAGTTGCCAATGCAAAATGAGGGGAGAGGAATACGAAACACACAACAACATGCATGCAACCCTCAATCGCCATCCCCCAACCAATTGACTTTCCTCCACCCTAGTACGCACAGAAGCATAGGCACTACCCCACCAGCTCGTTCCCAATATTCAGTCTTGATTAGCCCTAGGGTTAGGGTTAGGGCTAGGGTTAGGGTCACCGAGCTGGTGGAACCAGTCTTGGTTTTATAACCCTTTTTAGTGTCTAGGGTGGACCTACCAGGTTTAGCAGCAGCAAGCAGCAGCAAGCAGCAAGCAGCAGCAAGCAGCAAGCAGCAGCACGCGCGAAATGGGTAAAAATCAGAACTCCGTCGTGGGGGTTCAGATTCGGGTGAAATTTTGGTGGATGATACCTATGGGTGTGAAGTACAATCACACAAAGTTTGAGCAAGAAACTCAACGGTGGCGGCCGGGAACGGGATTTGCAAGTGGCGGACCTCGCTTTCAAAAACTGCACTTTAGGGCCAAAAACAGCCATTTTTGGGCTTAAAAAGCCCTAGAACACATTCAAAACGGCCAAACGAAGGGAAACGGTGGATACTCTGCACGTGCGGCTTGACTTCCCTGTGTCAACGAGCTCTTTGCCGCCCTCTAAGTCCATGACATGTCCCGGAAACGGCCCAAAAAGGCCCCCAGAAGCTTCAAATGCCGACAGCCACAAACCAAGAATAGGCCATATCTTTGGCTACATGGCTCAAAATGCGATTCCGAGGGCACCTACTCCACCCGCAACCCCCCACTTTTTGTGGTTTCCACCCCTTAGAATTGCCCAAACGGACGCCTACACCTCCCTACTTAGGCCCACTAGGCTGCGGCAAGCTGCAAGCTCAAGCCCAAGCAGGTGGGTGCCCAAATGGGTCATTAGGGTCCAGTAGGGGCAAAAAGATGACTTTTCTCAAAAATGATCCTAGACCATGTGCGACGCTAAAACAAGTGTTTTTGGACCATTTTGAGCTTGTGGTGGCCCATTTTGGTCCTCCGAAAATCCCAAAATGCCTTGAAAAAAGGCTGTTTTGGGACCAGAAATGGGTCAAGAATGGGTCAAAAACGCGTTTTTCCAAAAATCATCCTAGACCATTTGGGGTGCACAAACGGGTGAAATGAGCCCATTTTGAGCCCATTTTGGGGCATTTTGGCCCCTCAGAAGTCCAACAAAAGCCTTGAAAGTGGGCCTCGTGGTGATGGGGTTGACTTGCAAGCTGATTTCACTTTGTGAAGAGCCATCAATGTGTGAATCATTCTTGATGTCCTTCACCAGTCATAGCTAATGTTCCC